>JAVQJL010071458.1:0-16883 GCA_036024295.1 Nannoperca obscura | reverse complement strand
CCCCCCCCCCCCCCCCCCCCCCCCCCCGTTCACTGAGGAAGGCAGATCATGACCTATTCAAACTCTGCTCAGGCATAAATATTGATTTGACATCTAAATTTCTGTGTGTCTGTGTGTGTGTGTGTTAGGGAAAATGGGGGGATCAAGTTGATACATCAATAAACACAGATCAATAAGTTAGAAGAGAAGGAAGAGGAAGGGAGGCATAGGGGGAAAGAGTGAGTGCAGGCAGCCTAAGTGTTATGTAAGCGCCAGCTGTGTGAGTAAAGGCGCTGTAGCAGGATGATGAAAGCAACACCGCTTCCCTCAACCAGACGGAGCATCCACCCTCTCACTATATCTTCTGAATTGTGCATGTATTATTTACGTTTCTGAAGTAAAGAGCAAGAAAACCCAAACAGCATGAGACGCTCAGATGATGCATTACTCCTGGCAACAAAACTGATGAATGCCTACATTTTAACAGCAACTTTGGGATTTCAAAAACCACACATCCAAGAGCAGCAAATACATTTCAGCGTTTCATTCCAGAGCCCATAATCCACCGCCTCTATCAGCCACCTCTATGGCTTCGGTGATGAAACAATAATGTGAGGCAACAAGGGCAAAATGAAAAAAAATCTTCAGCCTTAATCTGGATTAAATTACAGTGCTTGTCATGCTGGCTCCAAACCAGAATAGACCATCCCAAACCAAACCAGCCGTCCCCTTGTCAGATGATAAGACCACAATCGTTTCTGGATGGAAGTAAATACCCATGTAACAAGTAATACCCATTTGAAGACAGTGACACCCCAAAATAATTGGATGCTGGAGAAAAAAATGTAATTAAAAAAGATCTGTACTCTAGAAAAACAGAATGTTTTAACATATGATTGTGTAACTTGAGTCCTTGACAGACAAAATGTTAACATTTACAAAGATTTCAGTCTTTTAGAGATATTCTGGAACGATGATACTGCACTAAATGAGGATTAAATCAGTATTTTTCCTCAAGATGCTTCCTCAAGATTGCTCTTATTTTAATTTATAAATAAAGACATCAAATGTTCAGCTATTATTTTTCTGATTTGCCTTTTCCTTTACTGAGAGAATATGCATTACTGAGTCAATTGCTACTACGTTTTAGCTTTTACCATTATTATTTTTTAGCTTTTACCATTATTCTGTAATTTCCTCTGTAAAAGTAACATGGCTAGCTGTAAAGGTAGTTCTGTCAGGGTGACCTTGAGAAAGTCTTTGAAGAGTAGTGGTCCTGTGAACCTCCCAATGTGATTGTAAAGTGGCAGCAGCATAGAGAAGTAAAAACTACAAAAGCATCTCTGAGTATACAGTTGGACCAGATTGGGCATAAGATTAAATTCAGGTTTCTTTTATTTTACAGTTGAACATTTGAATTCTCTCATGAATTGTGTGCTGTATTTGACATTCAGCTAAGCAGCTTGGTTGTCTGTTCCAAAGTGTTTCTACAATACGTCATCATTTGTTATCTCTAAATGACTGTGGATCCAGCCTCGGGCAAACAATTGCATGATTTCGTAAGAATATGTGCCTGATTTCACTGTGCAAGTCATTTAATCATGTCAGTAATGCATGTGACAGCCAGCAAAATGCCTAAAATGGAATGTCATTTGTGTTATTGTCTTCCTATTGGTGCCTCTGGTCTCTGGTCACTACAAAAATCAAGATAGATCTGAATGTGTCATTCGCGCAGCAGTGCTATGTGATGGATCAAAATGGCGTCAGAGCATTTGAGCGGGGAGACGATGAGATTATCTGGTTGTGTGGAAGGACACGCAGCCTACAAGGGAGACTGGGAGTCCTGAGCTGCTCTTCCCTGCCTAATGACACTTTTAATTTCTGACTGGAATAATAACAAGCATTTTTTCAAGACTTAAAGTCTTTTATAAGTGGTAATAAATAATATGCAATTGATTAGATTGGCAAAGTAACAAAAAGCTCGAAAAAACAGTGAACATAAAGTAAAATTAAAAACAATAAAGATATGTTTCACCCTTCTATAATTACACAAGATATTGCAGGCAAGCCACATACTTTCTTTATATTTTCCAGGACATTGCCCTTGGTTGGGGGTCAAAGGTCATGATGTGCCCTTAATGTTTTTATAACATGAATGAAGCACTTTGAGAGTGTAATGGGGACTTGGCAGGTCACAAGCATAGCAGTGTCTCTGTTGCACACGTGCATCATTCTTTGCTGTCATGCTGACAACGATTTGTGATGTGTGCATTGTGTTTTAGGTTCAGCATGCAGCACTGTGCAAATCAAGCAAGGAATTAGACTTTCAATGCAGCTGTTGAGGCCTTAAATTGGAGACCAACACTTCTCAGAAGATCAAGCTACAGAACAGCTGCAGTTTCATTTTGACACCTGGACTGCATCAACACTGAGAGCAACTCACGGCTCCTTGGGAGGATTATGCCATTGTAGCTGACAACTTGAGCTTCCTCACAGTACGACGGCTACAGTCAGTCCTGCTCCGCTTACACCCAGCAGGAACCATGGATGACTCCTATCACAACAACGTGAACCAGCAGGTGACAGAGGGTGGAGAGTACACCTACACCCAGGATGGAGGTGGTCAGGGCGGCTACCCTTACCAATCGAACTACCCTCCACAGAACGAGGACGCTGCGAGCGATGACACAGAGGGCGCAGACGATGATGAGCAGATGTATGAGGGGGAGTATCAGGGCATCCCCCACCCCGACGAAATCAAGGAGGCCCGGCGGGCAGCTCGGTTGGAGGCCAGGAGGAAAGCCCGACAGGCTGTCCAACAGGAAGAAGAAGAGGACAACCTGCCAGAGCAGTACGAGGCCATCATGGAGGACTGCGGTCATGGACGCTTCCAGTGGATGCTGTTCTTTGTGCTTGGCCTGGCGCTGATGGCTGACGGCGTGGACGGCTACGTGGTGGGCTTCGTCTTGCCCAGTGCTGAGAAGGACATGTGCATATCCAACTCTGACAAAGGATTGCTGGGTAAGTGAATTAAGTGAATTCAAGAATTCATCCTCTTTATAATTTAAAAGTCTGTACAAAATCTCACGGCAGTCCTTCCAAAAGCAGCTGAGATATTTTATTCTGGACCAAAGTAATGAACTGAACCCTTGGGCCATGCAACACATTTCTCCAAAACAGATATACAGCCGTTTGGAAACCTACAAGACTAGCTAATGACAATCATCTGTTGAAGAGTTCCAATCTTTACCCAGAGAGGAGGAACTCATCAGTGAAATGATATTGCTTGACTGAAACAAAAATCCTGCATATGTTTGAATCTTGAAGGTACATGGATGCAGACCACTGCGCTAGACAGAAATACCCCCCCAGCCGCTGGGACAAATTAGGGGAAAAAGCTTCGATCTTTCTATGCAAATGTAAAAAATTAAGAACACAACCAACACTGTGTGCCCTAATGGAGTACTCTGTGAGTCAGTGGATTGAGTCACTGGATAGTGAGCCTTGGCACTGGTACTAGAAGTGTCTGGAAGTCGACTTGAGGGACGCCGCACCACATGTCACTTGTTTAATTATGCTAGATCCCAGCCAGAGGAAGAAGCGTCTGATTTCCATATATTTTGAATGTTGGATATACTGTGAATTAAGCATGGTGTTTCCTGCTAGCTTCACTTGTTCCCAGATATTGTACCACAACAGTAAACATGCCAAAAAAATGATAGGCCTACTGAAATTTATATGCAACATAGACCCAGCTTACTGGGAAATGTACCTTGAAAACGTCTGTTCCTCACTTTCTGTGCAGACAACTAAACTGCAAATTAAAGCCCCTCACCTTATTTTCCAGGCCTCGTGTGTAGCCAGGCGATGTGGCAGATTGCACATCGCTCATCTCATCTTAACAACAGGCTCCTGGGACGGGGCATTGCGAGAGATTGATGAGGAACCTGGTGGTGATTGTATTCAGTGTGTGTTCCCAGGCTAATATGGAGCATGTTGCTGCAGTCAGAGAGCCTGGCGGCCTGCAGCGCCCGATGCAGAGCTGTCAGATACGCTTCAGGCCTCTGACAGGCTGTAGTAGCAGGAGGAAGGCCTGGCGAAAATAAAATCACAGCGTCTGTGCAGAGCGGGACGGGAGCTCTGATGATTGACTGAGAATATGAAGTAGATCTGAAGAATGATCCTATCTGATTCACGCTCATGCTCTGTTCACCAGACTCACGGGAGAAGAATGTGTTTAATCTTAACCTTAGTCTTGGATAGCAGAAAGACCCCCAAACCTTTTGTTATGAACTGGAGGTTTGGTGCACTTACCTTTAATTGTGCTTTTATTGTTTAATCTATAGAGTAAAAAAAGTACAAGAGGCTTATAGTGGGAGACACAATGCTGGAGACAAAGAAGACAACGTTCTGGCTGATTTTAAATTCCAGGCTTGGTGTGCAATGTGGCTAATGTATTTCTGGCATAAAACTGGAATTGCAATTAAAAAAGCCATGCATACATTATGATGTGGTTTTATGATGCTTCCCTGCTGCTGTTTAAGGGACAATCTAGAATATGGTGCTCTGGTGCTTAGCATGCATTGCTGCAGTGTTTTTGCACTGCACACCCAGAAATCACGTGTCAATCAAGCAAGATGTCCACTTCTGGGATGTTTTTTTTTTTTTTTTGATTGACTTTGACTTTTTTTCTGTTAAGCAGTGACAGCTTTACAGCTCATTCAAATTACCCAGCTCTTCTGCTGCGGTTACTGTTGCATGACATGTGAAATACATTTCTTTGTGTGTACCAGAAAACTTCTGGATTGGTTTGCACCAACTTGTCGTAACTCATTGTGTGTTAAGTTCTCCCTTCTTCGTAACTACTCATTAGTTTCAAACAGGTGCGTTAAGGAATGTGACTAATACAAGATTCACACATTATGTTAGTAATGTGTAAATCAGTTTCTATTAAACATCTGTAGTGCAGTACAGTACTGCAGTAATTACCAGTGTTAACAGGAAAAACTTTAGTATCCTGGGCTGTAACTCCCCAAAATAATGTTTTAGGAGGCCTAGTTTAGAGTGAGTGGGTAATATCGAATTATGTTAACGTAACCGGTGCCACTTGATCACTTAGTATAACGTTACTGGCATAGTATTTTGTAAATTGAGATACATGTTTTTTAAATTATTTTAATTTAAAATCTTTCCAGTTTACATCATCAAAAAACATTTTTGATCAGGTTTCAGGTCACATGTGTTAAGCAAATCCCATTACTTCCCCCCTACCTCTTTACCTTTACTCTTAAATCTAATCAACTAACCATTAGTCTGTTAAAATTAGCAAGGTAAACATTGCTAATATATGTAATTTGCTGCTAACGTTAACATTGTGAGTTGCTGTGCAACAGTTACACCTGGCTGTAACAGTAATAACAACTCCCTGTGTAAGAAACATGTCTGGTGTAGCCTCTTTTAATTTAGTGATGCGTAAAAATCCCCACTTAGTAAACACAGTGTTACATCTAGGCTAAGTCTGACCATACCAACAACTGGTTTAGCCAGCTCCAGGCTAGCAATTGTAACAACATTCATTCACGCAAAAAAGTGTACATATTGTATGTTGTGAATAGATTAATTCACTCTTATTCTAGATGTGCTAAGTGCAGTGCTTTCACATTTGATTCCACAAGAAAAATGTGGTTTCTTTCCCCTCCAGGGATTGAGTGTCTTCACTGTGCTCAAGGACACTTTGTTAGGCAGCTAGAAGCTTGTTGCTGCAGGGGTTGATCCTGGGCCTCCACCTGAAGGACAGGCTATCCATTCACAAGGCCACCCCTGTCACCCTGTCCTGTCCTGTACATATCCAAGGCATACACATGACCTTGGGCTACAACTTGGACAAGATATTAGGTGACATGGTAGCCTTGACTCTTTGTCTCCCCGTGCCCTGGAGAGTCTCTTGTTGAATGAGTTAGGGATGCGCAGCTTGGCGTGTGCAGCACCGGAGCATTTGGATAGTCTAGTAATCCACAGGGAAGGTGCACACTATGGCTCCACGTGCTGTTAAGCTGCTTAGTCGCAATGTAATTAGGACTGTGTGTAGTAAAAACATGGAGCAGGCAGGAGGTATGGGTCGAAAGGTTTAAACAACATGGTGAGGAAGGTTGTAGGTTTGAGTCCTGAAACTGACAGCAGAGACAGCATATTACTCTCCCCAGAGACATACAAAGGAAATACATAATCATTATTATCTCCTCAGTGCAGCAATGGGCAACACAGTTGTTCACTCTTAATGGCTGTTGCCTTACAATGAAAATAAATGACAGAGTAGATTTCCTGCCCAGTGCATGCTGGGATCGAGTGGGAGTCTGCAGGAAAAATGGGAGAAAATTAATTTTGCATTGATAAATCACGTAATCAAGGTAACAATAAAATGTCAAAAAAGAACATTCTGATAAGACAACTGCAGCAACACATATCACATGTGAACAAATCTGAAAGAATAATTAAAAACAGGTGAATGTTGCTGAAGTGAAGCACTCTTAATGCCTCAAAATCATTATGACCTTTATTTCTCAGTCGGCTATCTGGGAATGCTTTTCGGCCTAAGAATATTTTCTCGGCCATCGTGAATGTTTGGATATGTTGATGAGAGCGTGCATGTAAGGATCGTGTCACACCGAATTACAGTAGAAAGCATGATGATTTCTCTGTTCCTCTTTGTTCATAGAAGAGTAAAGGGAGCCCCCTTGTGGAGATCAGGACACTTGGCCTCCATTTGCAGATCTGCTATAGTTCCTCTTTCTAGTGGTGTTTGTGGGCACAGTACCGGTTCCTATTCAAGTGAATGGGAAAGTGTGTCCAAACTTTTGAATGGTACTGTATGTATATCTATGCAAATAGCATGTGAAGAGCCTATGCCGTGTGTTTCAATGAGATCAAGTGTGCATTATGTGAGCAAAGCACGCGACTTGACTATAAGTGTAAAGGTCAAATGCCATAAAATGAGGTTCGTGTTTGTATGTGTGTTTGCAGGTCTGCTGGTGTATGTAGCCATGATGGTGGGGGCGTTGGTGTGGGGGGGTCTGTGTGATAAGATGGGGAGGAGGAAGTGTCTAATCTACGTCCTGACCATCGACCTGGTCTTCTCCTTCCTGTCCTGCTTCGCTCAGGGATACGGCTTCTTCCTCTTCTTCAGGTTCTGCTCCGGCTTTGGGTGAGTACGTTCATGTTCACATGTACACTTTGCTGCAGGTCTCGCTTGAACAGAAGACAACATAGACAGGCTTTTATAATGACTGGCCTTTTCCAGAAATAATCCTTTTAGCAAGCACGTCTGTAACACTGAAAGCATATCCTTACATTTGTATTTGAAAGCATGTGTTCCAAAATAAGATACGTGACATTTACGTAAGATGAGATAGAAAAGATAGATAGCACTTCCTTTACAACAAATTGTGGACATAAAGAGATTTCTGTTTATTTACTTCAACAGAGCATTTCTTTAATTCAGCAATTTAAAAAAGTGAACATCTTTGCATTGTTATTAAAATTGTTTGTTTTTTTGCTGATTTCCTGCTGATGCCAGCACCTTGGTGCGTTGAACAGATTGATTTTGCATCTTTCAAAGACACATTTCTTTTAATAACGATCGCAGCCTGAGTGGACCCAGACCTGCAATATTGATGTTTGAGCCATTTGCTAAGCCAAAAAAATGCAAGGCCACCAAAATAAAACGTTCAGCTGTTGCTGATTGACTGTGTTAATGAGCCCCATGTTAGTCATTAGCACTCACATCTGCAGAAGCACTGTGCCCGTTTGCTGGCTTCACAAAACATAAAGAGCAGGACTCCACCCCTCCAAATAAGATTTCTCATCATAAAAAAAGAAATGCTTCTATATTGCCAATGATTGTCTTGATGTTTAACCGACTGTAGTGGTATTACCAAGGGTTTCGCTATCCTTCATATTTTATTTGCCTTTTTCTATCATTTTGGTCCAGGAGCTGTCTGGAACATTTCTCAAACATATGATGATGATCAAATCCATTACTGTGAAAGAAGATCTGAGTATCTGGAGTCCCTGGCCAACACCAGTGCTGAAACTTCCCTATCAGCAGGCTCCAGCCTTAAAATGTTCAGTCTTTTTCCCCCTAATGTTAACCATATCCTCAGTATTCAGTTGCCACCAGCAATTTTTCATTAGTATTCAAAACTGAGTTTCCTGAATCTGGTTATTAACTTGTAGGTTTTGATTGCTGCTTCAGAGATGGATGAACTCATGGTTACACTTTTAAAAAGTAGAGGTCTGTTGACCTGGCAGTAAAGCTGTTTTTTTACATTATGAAAAAGCAACATTTGAACATTTGCAACTTCAGTCATAAACCTCTATACTTGAGTATTTACTTCAGTAACTTGTAATGCTAATGCACATTAAATCCCATGCACCTCCAATGTGTTGGGGTGAACAGACGGACAAATAAAACCAAAAGTATCCGAACAGCTAGAGATCAGTAGTAAATGAGAAAATACGTTTTTGTATTATTCGGGTGAAGCAACCTTTTGAAAAAAGATACCTAAAGTCAACAAAATAACGAGCTTAAAATTCGACATCACTAACATGAACCAATAGTTAACAAAGGCCAGATATCACAACAAACGATACTGTATTTGTGTATCTTTTGAAGACTGAGATGTCTTGCAATTCTTCCCCTAGAATTGGTGGCTCTATCCCGATAGTGTACACCTACTTCACCGAGTTCCTGCAGATGGATAAACGTGGAGAACATCTGAGCTGGCTCTGCATGTTCTGGATGCTGGGAGGCCTGTATGCCTCCTTCACCGCCTGGGGAATCATCCCTCACTATGGTAACACACATGTACAGTATGTAGACACACAAAGGCACACAAACATTCAAACATACTGTAAATAAACTCAGAAGACAGAGATGATATGCATTTTATTTATCTTTTATCACATTTTAATTCACTTGAGGAGGCTTTGTTATTTCACATGTGGGACTGTTTTGTTCTCGGTCTGCATGAATGAATTTCTTACCTCCTCTTTGTGGAGTTTTCACAGCAATTAAATATACATATTTCACATTAACATAAGTAAACATGTTACCATCATCAGGAACTGAAAGATAATTGTATGGGAGTCCAAAATGAGCCCACAGTTGCCTGTACTTTTGAATCCATGCTTATAATGCAAATTACTCATAAAGGAATGGACACATTGGTGCATAAAATAAGTTTTTTTGTTGCGCTACAGTAATAATGTGATCTTGAAATATTAATATGCTCTTTGCTGGATGGTTTTCCAGGCTGGGGCTTCGCCATCGGTACGGAATTCCAGATGCACAGCTGGAGATTATTTATTCTCGTGTGTCTCTTCCCTGCGCTGGCTGCACTTGTCGGCATCATCTTCATGCCGGAGAGCCCCCGCTTCCTCCTGGAGGTCAGGCCAAATGTTGCCAGATTAAAACATGTGGTTTTATTGTTTACTTCAACTGCAAAACATAAAAAAACACATTTATCTGTGCTGCTAATACAGGATAGATTAAGAATAACCATAAAATGTATACAAGATATATTAAGATATACGCTCCCTATTCTATATGCATTATGTCAGTGTATAGTACTAAACATCAAGCTATGATTGGTTAAAAACGTTGAGTCATCAGCCACCACGGCAACATCCCACTGCTGTGTAAAGGTAGCGAAAGGCTGCTAAGGCGCCACCAGAACACCACCCACCGCTGTTTCTCATCCAGGACATTGTCAGACCTTTAACCACATGTGGTATTGTATTTGTATGTTACAGCTGGGTGGCTCCAACATGCTCATATCACACACACCCAAATTATCACACATTTCCCCACCTGATAAGGAGCAGGCCTCATGGGAACATTGTTACTGCATCTGGCTACAGTGTATGTGGGAAATAAACGTGCTATATGGTTTTGCAGAACAAAGAAATTGGTTATGTTGACAGATATGTTTGTATGTCTGTGTGGGTTTTTTTTATTTCAGAATGCCCGACATGATGAGGCGTGGATGATCCTGCGACAGGTTCACGACACCAACTGGAAAGCCAAGGGGGAGCCAGAGAGAGTCTTCACTGTAAGCCCTTTATTTGCAGCGATGCAGTTGTTTTGCCCAATCACTCACCATCAATTATCTAATTTGGCATGTTAATTAACAAAATGAATGTAGCTACAGGCTGTTACATCTGTTCCTCAGCTGTCACAAATAGCATAGATGATTGCAATGTTCCATTTAACTGTAAGGCTTGACAGTAAGCCATCATGCACGCTAGGCAGGAAAAGCACACGTGTAATTAATGCTATTAACGATGGCTGCAGTGCATTTAGGTGTTCCAGGTCCAGGGCCATGCTATAGACCCGTTTCGCCGCAGACATTTTGACTTGTCAGAGCAGGAAAGACACAAGTGTAAGTAATAACATTAAGGATGGGTCAGTAAGAGCACTGGAACTGGCTCTTCTAAATGGAATGCAGCCATCATTACCGTTATTAATTCCACCTGTGCCTTTCCTGCTCAAAATGTCTGCAGTGAAAAGGGTCTACTTTCATGGCATACTGTGGCACTTGAATGGAATGTAGCCACCATTAATGTTATTGGTCACACCACTGCTTTTCCTACTGTGACAAGTCAGAATGGCTTCTGTGAAAAAATAATTAGGAAATACTTGGCAGAAAAATGCAAATTGTTTGACAATTTTTCAAATTTTAAATTGGCAGTAATCTCTCACAGTCACAGATTGACATTTGCCTGCTGCTTAATAGAAAATAGTACCATATGTGAATTTATTGCATAAAAAATGTCACAAATATCACATTTTACTTGGATGGAGTGAACCCAGGGTGAACGCTATGTGATTGGACTAAAACAGGTGGAACTTATCAAGCCAGATGAGTACAGGTATAAAATGAATAATGGCTGAACTCCATTTAGCTGCTTCAGTTTCAGGGTCTTGGCGCTGTGCATGCTGGCTCGCTGTCACTGTCATGACTCACTGGGACACTTGAATAGAATGTAACCATTGTTAATGTTATAAGGAACACCTGTGCATTTCCTGCAATGCGTCTGCTGTGAAAAAGGCAATAGCAAGGTAAAACCATAATACGTGTATTTATTAGAAAAACGTACTCCACGTCGCTCTTATCATTAGGTGGCTTTCTTTCCTAGATATCATTTTTCAGGTTTTCATTAAACTCGAAATGTAGATGAAGTTTATTGTTTATATGTCCAAACTCCTATCTTTTTGTGAAGGCGACCAACATTAAGACTCCACAAACTCAGGAGGATGAGTTCATAGAGATCCAGAGTGACACTGGAACTGCCTTCCAGCGCTGGACCGTCAGACACATGACCATGCTGCAGCAGGTCTGCAGATCACTCCTACACTACACTACAACAGAACAGAATATGTAGGAAAGAAACTTGACTTTGCATTTGTCTAACTTAAACTGAATGCCTTGAAAAGTGCTTTCATGCCCTTTTTTCTGCAGACCTTACACGTCTATCTCAATTGTCTGTCTGCCTGTATCTCTTTCAGGTGATGGCTAACATAATGTCACTATCAGCTCCAGAGTTCAGACTGCAAGGCCTCTTCCTCGTCATTGTCTGGTTCTGCTTGGCCTTCAGGTTGCAATAATGCTATTTAGCTTGTAGACCCACATTGGGATTTGTGGCAAAAACGTCCTAGAAGAATACACTTGCATCCCTACTGGTAGATTTGCATTCAAATTGTACATTTTTAGAATATTTTGAAAGTGTATATTTACCGAAGGCAGAGCTAATCTGAAGAAAGAAAAAAGATAGAATGTCAAACTGGTAATGTTAAAGGCCCAAATCACAAAAACAAAACTTTCTAGCTATGCGGATCTTTTTTTTTTGCTTAGGATTTTATGTTTGTATGTTTGTATGTGTATCAGCTACCACGGACTGGGAGTGTGGTTTCCCGACATGATCAAATACATGCAGTATGAGGAGTACGAGGCCAAGGTTCGAGTGTTCCACCGAGAACGGGTCGAGCGTTTTCACTTCAACTTCTCTCTGGTCAACCAGATCCATCGTGAGGGAGAGTACATCCATGACAAGTGTGTTTCCTCAACACCGCCCCTCTATTATATTCATATCCATGTTTGTACTACTGCCTGATGAGATGTCTCTTCTTTCATTCAGGTTCGCAAACATTGAGATTAAGTCGGTGAAGTTTGAGGATTCCCTGTTTGAAAACTGCTACTTTGAGGATGTCAAATCAACCAACACCTTCTTTGAGAATTGCACCATCAAAAACACTGTCTTCTATAACACAGGTATCGTTATGCACAGTTAGTAGCCTAATGAATGATTATGATAACATTTTATTTGCACTTTTACACTGCTGGGCTCAATAAATTCAACAAACTGGTGGTATAAAATATATATTAAAACGTAAATGCTGCCCTGAAATATCATCTTAGTCAAAACATTAAGACTTTGTAATATGTTTATCCTCCAGCACTAAGAGAAGCCTCTTTTTACGTCCCTCTGTTCTCTCCAGACCTCTGGCAGGAAAAGTTCAAAGACTGTCGAATGGAGAACACCACCTTCCTCCACCCAAAGAAAGGCTGCCATCTGAACTTCCAGGAGGAGAACGATATTGTCATCTACTTGGTCAGCTTCCTGGGCAGTTTGGCTGTGTTGCCTGGCAACATCATCTCAGCATTGTTCATGGACAAGATAGGAAGAATCAGGATAATAGGTGAGACCAGCAGCATGAGTACAGGAAGCCTGCACAGATGGCTATTTTTTTGGTGTGTTTTTTGCCAAATCTGTTTCTTTCTTTCTAGGTGGTTCTATGTTGGTGTCGTCTGCCTGCACTTTCCTGTTGCTGCTAAGTTTCAGTCAAGGAGCTGTAATATGTTGGCAGTGTCTCTTTTATGGCGCCAGCGTGGCGGCCTGGAACGGACTGGAGGTCATTTCTGTGGAACTCTACCCCTCCTCCAAAAGGTACAGTCCAACTCTATCCCAAGGGTAAAAGGTCCAGTGCGATCTCTACCATACCACTGTTCATCTCTAGCCCTTTCCCTTAAGGTTTGCTCCAATTTAACCCCTCACCCAAACAGCAACTGTCCAATCATAGCTTAGCAACCGTAAGCTAACCAACAAGCTATGAATTTCTTCATATTTTGAAATGGTTTGCATGGGGCTGTGGTAAGAGAGATAACCCATAGCCTATCTAAAGCCGGAGCCTCAAGCCAAACTCATTAACCGAGATGGAGCTAACAATTGTAAAACACGTCAGTTAGACCTCATCCTAAAGATCCTTTCTCTTGTAAAAGCTGTTTTAATATATGAACAGTAGTAGCCTACATCTAACCTGTGCGTTGTCTGTCCAAGCATGGTTTTCTACAGTAAGCAAACAGGGTTAGAAAAAAACAATTTGTATAACATCAAATCCCAAAAGTCAGGTGGAGACGGAGTTTCAACCAACGCAGAGAGTTAGCATTATCTAATTAGCTAACGCTAGCTTGTTAATTACAGTTAATCTGCTAGCGACAGATGTGATGTGTTAGAAATGGCATGAGCAGTGTTTCAACTGGTCAAATCTGCTTCTTTTATCATTTTAAACTGCGTATGTGCCCTGCCTGAACAGGCGGGTGGGACTTTGTGAGTTTTTTGCTAGCACACATAGAACTTTTACACATTTTTACAATATATTGAGTAAGATAGCGATTTACTATCACCAAAATGTCTTGATTTGTCAAAGCATATTTAATTCCTCAGTAAAGTTGTGCATCTAACCATTCTCTGTCTTTCTGACTTTTGCAGAGGGACAGCGTTTGGCATCCTGAATGGGATTTGTAAGTTCGCGACCATCATTGCCAGCTTCATCTTTGCAGCATTCATCGGCATCACTAAGATCGTCCCCATCTTCCTGGCCTTCGCCGCCCTCGTCTGCGGAGGTCTGGTAGCTCTCAAGCTGCCTGAAACCCGGGAGAAAATCCTCTCTTGAAAAGCCAAACTCCTGTAGCCTCCAGGCCTCAACCACAGCATAGCTATGGAGGAAAGCTTATTGGGAAAGTATCAGCTTAAACTGAAACGGAAAGACAAGGAAGAAAGGCCATGCTGTGCTAGCTGTGTGTATGAGCCTGCCACGGTTATATGATTAAAAATGTTGAAAACCCGTCTGGTTGCCTATGTGAACCTGTGGTTGCATTTCATTCCCTCTGTAAGCTCTTCAGTCTGCCCAGAATTTCTATCACATCGTATTCAACTTGTGTTTGTCATTTCCTTTTTATCATTTACTGCCCATCCTCTGTTCACACACACAGACACACACAGTGTAGCAACGTTTGTTTTATTTGAGGTTTGTGTAAAAGAAAGATTAATATGAGATGAAAATGTGTTTGTACTTGAAAGGTGATGTAGTTCATGTTACCATGTTGTGCTTTGATTTCATTCCCTGTTGGATAAAAAGGAGAGAGAGGACTAGTAATAACTTGAATTGGGTTTAAATCCTGTTGTATTCACTGCAGAGGCTCAGCAGCTATTTTATTGCTGGTGTTGTTATTCAGAGAAAACACCTCTTTTGTTCACCCAGTCTTTATTTATTCTGCACTGTCCTGTGGTGTCTATAGTCTTCTTTAGGCTTTGGTTTGTTCTCTCTAGACATAAACCTGGATTCACCATTTTATTATATGTAGGAGTTTTTTATTTTATTTTACTTACTTTACCATTTCCACAGCTGTTCATTTTTCCCAACTGATAAAGTCCAACCTGAACAGCCGACTGGATTCTCCTCCTGTTTGTCGTCTCGTCCTCGACTGAGACGTTGTGTCTGTTCTTAACTGTAGAGGTGTGTATTGTAGGTTGTGATCATGTTGAATCAGAGTCTTATCTGTCACATCCTGCCATGACAAAGTGTAAGGAATTGTTTGTTTGTCCATTCATTTATTTTTTCGTTTTTTTTTTTTCTAAAAAGAGAATGATACAAAACTGTTTTAATATGATGCTCTCATTTTAACTTTCTGATGAAGAACAGTTTTACAGAACCTGCTGCATTTCTGACAACATGTGTCAAGATTTCTAAGGAACATGTTACTTTTTTGGCGTGTGTGTGTGTGTGTGTGTGTATGTGTGTGGTTGTTATCCACATGTCTGAATTTACTGAAACACAATAGTCAGATTACTGATACTATATTTGTTGTTGTACATACTGTAGGCCTGTGTATATTAGTTGTAAAATAGTAGCTCCATCATGACTTGAATAAAGCTGAGGGCTTATGATCCAGTTTCCCGGTTAATAACAGATTCAGAATGTGCAATGAACAAATCAACATATGAACATATTTGATATTTTGGGAAATACGAGAGGAGGTTAAAGGAGAAGATTAATACCACCCTCATGTCTGTACGTTAAGTATAGAGCTAGAACTAGCAGCCAGTTAGCTTAGCTTAGCATGAAGTCTGAAAAAAACAGCTAGCCTGGCTCTATTCAAAGGTAACAAAATTCACCCACCAGCACCTCTTACTGTGTGTTCTGACAGAATATTGAAGAGAATTTTAGAAGCGGGACGATTACATGCAAAGTAAATGGAAAGATTAGCGATTATACACAAATTCGCCCAGGGTGGCGCAAATTAACCCAAAGACACATACATGCGAGTTGGAAATGTTTTAACTTCTGGGAAATAACAGAATGAGCCGGAGTTGGTGAGTTCTGAGTTCAGTCAGAGACTGATGTGAACGCAAACACACACAAAGCCACATTCACACAGACTCGGTCTGTTGCTTGCTAGTTTCCAGATAAATCTGTAGGATACAGGAGTGTTGGCTATCCAGCGGTCAAATTGTGCAAATCTTGCTTCATTTTCTTTCCAAACACACCTAAGATCACTAAGACGTCCTTTTTCATTTGATTAACCTGCAACAAAACCATAGTGTAAAAATGACGTGTGTTTAATGTGACGGACTATTTCCTGGCTGGGCACAGTAACCGTTTACCAAAATGATAAACTATTCCTTGACCAGACCTGACAACCTTCAATACGTACATAATGTATGAAATAAAATCACAGAGGGTGTCATTATGACTGTTCATTGTTCTTTGTCATGAGATGTAAATATGTCAGGGATGATGGAGCAGAAAACATTCAAATTCAATCAGCATTATTCCTGACATCAGATTGCTTCAGAGAAACATGTTATATTTTAGGGGATGATAGCAGTGAATGGGAGCTGAATATAACTGTTCCCATTTCAGTGGCAGCTGTGTGTTGGGGGGGGGTGTAAGTAAGGAGGGCTTGTAAAAACATGGCAGCACATAAGTGTGAGCAAGTGCCAGTAGTAGGAGGATGTGTTTACTCTGGCTGAGGTGTGAAAGACACTCCGCTGATCTGTCCACCAGGTTTATCTGGATGTCAAACTAGAGGGCAGTGAACAGAGGACACACATTGTCTCTGGAACTGAGGCTTCAACATGATCTAGTCTGACTTGAATGAGATTTGGCCAATCAGTAACTTTTAAGATTGATAATGATGGATAGTTTTTGTTTTTGTTTTTGACCATTCTAGGGGGTTTAATATAATAGAAAATTATAAACATTCCCACCAGGTCAAGAGTCAGTTCCTGTTCCCTACTTCCTGTTTACACAATTGAATTGAAATCAGTTGAATTTTGTTATGTTCTGGCAATGTCACAATTAGAGTAAATTTACTGTCCACCTCTGGCTGACCCCTCCAGTTCCAGCTATGTTTCACACCTAGGGTGCAGAATGTATCCCCCTCTTCTGCCACCTCACTCACTGTCATGCATACACACACACACACACACACACACACACACACACACACACACACACACACACCTACTGAGCCCCCCTTCACTGGAAGATAAGGAAACATTGA
>JAVQJL010071453.1:0-29644 GCA_036024295.1 Nannoperca obscura | reverse complement strand
AGGGGCCAATCAGCTCTTTGATCCGGCGGCAGCCAGGCGTTTCCCATCATGCCCTAGGTCTTGCAGTCGGTGGAGAGCAACTGCTGTGCCCGGCTCTAAAACTGCGGCCCCCTCGATCTCGTGAGGTTATCGTTGCCTACGTGTGCGTGACGTCAGAGCAAGTCTGAGCGGCGATCGCCGGTGATCGATTCTGTACAGACCTGGCTCGAACCTACTGTCTTTGTTTCCCCGTTAAATTACACAATGGCAGACGGAAACAGTCGTAAACAATGTCAGACGGTTTGGTGCAGCATTGCATCAAATTCTGTACAAAAATACTGCTCAGCGTGCACTTAATTCCTGTTATCTGTTAGATGTTTAAAACATAAAAAATACCAAAGGTGAAAGTACTCCTAATGCTGAACAGCCCATTTCAGAATCGTATCTATTATATTACTAAATCATAATTTGTGATGTCTTGTATAGGTCACTTTCATCTGGCAAAGGTGAGTATAATTTTTGATTATTTAGGCCTATATACTGCTGATTAGCTTAATCTATAATAAAATATCATCACTTATTAGTCAAATTTGACTAGTAAAAGTAAAGTAATTAAAGCTCTCAAGTAAACATGGTGGAGTAAAAGGTACAATGTTTGTAGTGAAGTAGAAGTAGAACGTGGCATAAATTGGAAATGCTAAAGTAGAAGTACCTCAAAACTGTACTTAAGTACAGTACTACTACTTTCCATCACTGCCAGTCTTATACTGTAATGTTCTTAATGAATGTACTGAAAAGGGTCAGTTACTCTTAATGCTTATTTAATCTGTCTACAGGTAAATGTCTGTGGCATGAGATAAGTCAATTTCAAGACAAACCAATGGTGACACTGCAGTAATGACATCACACAATGCAGTTCAGCATATGTGGCCAACAAGCATCAAGAGACATTTGGGTGTTCTGCCTTCTGATTTAAACAGGGTTATAATGTGTAACCTTCATTTGTTTTGAATTTGCAGTAAACTTACTGACCTGACTATGTCGACTATTTGGTGGCCCACAGTTTAAATTCACATGTAATAGTGTGGTTCAACTAGGGACAAGCCCTGGTTTTAATTAGTCCACTTCAAAAGGTTCAACCAACTCATCTTGTCAACATTTTGGTCTGATGTGATGTGGAAATGTTATTTAATTTGATCTGACTTGAAACTTAACTTTTCACAGAACCACTGCATAGAAAAAGCAGAATAATAGATAAAAGGTTGTGGTTTCATAAAGTTTATGGTTGTGTTATTGGTTGAAGTATTTGTTGTTGTTGTTATGTGGTAAACAGGTATAGTGGCCATGTGGATGGTTATGTGTGTATGCAGATGTGTTTTTGTGTATTTAGTAAATGTGGTACCTCATTTCCTTCCAAATGAAACACTGGTCATATATATAATCTCCAAATGTATGCAACTGACAAGCGATTTAAAGCCTCATTAACAATTAGTGTCATGTTTTATGGGCAATTCACATCCACTAACATAAAAACAGATATTTCGTGTAGGCTTTTTTTTTTTTTGTGCAATTTGTCTGTCATAGAAAATGCATGATATTAAGAGATTTGATGGTGTTCATTAAATAAAAAGTAAATTCTCCTTTTACTGTTATTGGTTGTGTTTTCTTACAGATAATGTTGGGAAGTCATGGCACATGAATTAAATCATAAACTCCATGCCATCTGAAGTCAAGACAAATTAAGTGAATTTTATTAAATGCACCTCTGCTCAGAACTATTGTATGTATCTGTGCATACTGTATTTATATGCACATATACTGGCATGTGCATACAAGACCAAAGGACACTGCGCATAAAGGGAAGTGTACAGTTGTTTTACTCACAGGGATACGGTGAGTCATGTAAGTTGAGGTCTAGGCTTTTTTGAATAAATTGTGTACAGCATTGATGCTCCCTCCTCTGTGGGATCTCTGCTCCATTGTAGTGATGGAAAACCTATATTGGAAGTATGTAGTGGTTTACCAAAACAAACTGCTACATAGAAATATTACAATCACATCACATGTTAAACAGGAGAGGGCAGTGTTGATCAAGATATAACTAAGAAGTCAGAGAACACAACTGGTCACTCAGTTTTACTTTTTTTTATTGACTTTATGACATTCTCCTTAAATTGTTGGTCTATATGAATTGGTAAATTTCCAAAGAAACAATGTGTTTCAAATATGTGATCACTTAATTGCATTTTTATTACTTTTACAACTATTATAACTCCACCATCACTTTCAGGATATTTGCACCAGGTTTCAATACCAATACATGAAAGAGGCTATGGGTCATGACACATGTATTCAAACAAGCATTCTACTGTAACTTGACACTCGTTTTAAGCTTGAGGTTGTTATGGCTTCAGACTGATGCCTTCAGAGTGACCTGACTGGAAGAACCAAACCTGTGGCACAGTGTGTGCTGGATTATCACACTGGGAATTGACAGAGGAAGGTTATAAGCCTGTTTAGGCTTGCCAGAGGCAGGGTGAGAAGTACAGAGACAAAACCTGACAAAAGAAGTGCAGACAGAGACAGAAGTGATAGATAGATAGATAGATAGATAGATAGATAGATAGATAGATAGATAGATAGATAGATAGATAGATAGATAGATAGATAGATAGATAGATAGAATAACAGCTAATTATCAACTGCAACTCCATGTATTTTAAATACACTTCATGCCCCAAAAATCTGGTGAATAATTGTGTCAATGTCATGTAAAGCCTTCCTAGTTGGGTTGAATCTTAGTGAGAAATCCGTGTTAGGGAGCAGAGTAAGTATACTTTGAAGTTGCCTCTCCATTGAAGAAAGGTGGACGGTGTTAAAAGTCATTCTTAAGTGTGGCACTGATGATAGAAAGTTGTGCTTGTGAGGGGGGGACATAGTGCCATACCTATGTAACATTCATATCATTTGAATTATGAATCAGAGTAAAGAGAACTCTATGTTCTAAGCTGATGAATATTTAAAGAATTGAGTATACAGATCATCATATTGACAAAGGGAGAATACTAATGTCCTCTTCTCTGAGTCTGATTAGAGGTTAAGCAGAATGCAAACTGCATAATTTATTTTCATTTTTGCATTTTTGTACCTTTTGATTTGGCTCCTCTTTTTAGGTTTGATAACGTCTTTGTGCAAAAGTTCTTCCCTTTTTAAACTGAAATATAGTAAGGTACAGCATGCAAATGAGGGCTAATTGGGGCCATTTTTTTAACATGTCAAAGAAAGTTAAAGATGTATTTCAACTTTCATTGTGCAAAATGTTTTATGTGCAGCAGACCGACTCAGTAACGAAAGGGAGAATATGAGTCTTCCATTTTCAATCCATTTCTAGTAGTTGACATACACAGAGTGCCCACTGTCCCCACTGACACAGACATTGTCCACAGTCTATTAAATTGAATGTTGTATTTAACTGGTTTGAAGCCAGGGCAAAGTTACATGCTTTTGTATCATTCTAACTCCTCTCTCTGGTGGAATGGGCTTAGAGAAGCAGAGAGAGAAAGTGGGAGTGAGGGCCCATGCAGGTGAGAGTGTCTAACAGTGAGGAAATCAATATGATGTAAATTATTAAGAGCTCAGGAATGCGTCTGACCCCTACTGTCTTGCAGAAGGCTGGGCTCTGAAGGCTGGCAGGTGGACGCGAGCTTGGACTCTCCCTCTAACACTCATTAGTGGCTGGGAGCTGGGGCTCCTTGTGAGTGGGAAGGCAGGGATCACAGCGGGGAAGTGATGGCCCAGGCCTCTCACATCCCGGCTCAGCCTTCGCTCGGGCTCTGCCAGCTTCTCCCTGGAAGCTCATTAGTAAGTGCACTGATGCATAAGAGCTAGTCATTAGCTGGGCTTTTTTTCCGTCTTCATCTCTCTTTCCCCCGACACCATGTCTGATCCTGAAGACCGGTGGCAGTGCTGGTTTAAAAGAACGAGAGAAGTCCACATTACTGCAGGTACTCTAGACATATGGATATGAGACAGTGGTAGCCATCAGATTTATAGGGGGTGTAGGGTGGGGGTGTCAATTCTTGAAGTTCTTCAAATGGAGTCCATCCATAGCCCTTCAAACCAAAGAGTAAACATTAGCGCTTGACCAGGACTTTGGCTGAGCGCCCCTTTCTTCATCCATGGTTGGTTTTGATCTGGGGTATTTGCTTTTGCTGCTGGCCAGATCCCCTCAGCACCTGATGGTTGCCTAGGCTCTGAGTAAATAAGATCTGGGGCCCAGGCCTCTTCGGGGCTGCTGGATAAATAAGGTCTCTAGTGTGTGTAGCGTGCCTGGCAGCAGGGTGAGCACTGGTGTGGAGGCCTCCAGAGACACGCCACCCCCCTCTTCTATATCTAGCTGTTTAATTCTGTTATCCTCTCTCTCTTTAACTTACTCCATTCTCCCTCCCTACCCAGCAACACACACACACACACACACACACACACACACACACACACACACACACACACACACACACAGACCTCCCTCTCAGCAGGCGGGCTGATTAATGTTAGCCACTTGTACTCATGAACATTTATGGCTTCTAAAGCACTTGCAATAGGACCCATGTGTGTCCAAAATCACAGAATTAACTTGATCACTTGTTCATGCAGATTGTTCAAATAAAAAGAAAACACACCATTTCAGATTTGCAGCATATGCACTCTTTTGTCAAGACAATACCCTCGGCTATTCATGTGCTTTTCCATAAGCTTCTGTTGTGAGGTTGCAGATGAGCACCGTTAGAATTTAAATACCTTGTAATTAAAAGTGTTTGAACATCACATAAGATCAAGCTCCTGTCTCCGAAGAACAGTTTGGCATTTAGTAAGTCTTTAAATGTCAGAAAGATAAATGATGATGATGGCACCTGTAATAATGTAATTACTTTTTCAATGGTAATCTTCCCAGCCCACAAACAAATGGATTTCATATACTACTGAAAAATTAAACAATTTAACACCTGATGCCTCCATGACTTATTAAAACAAAAAGTGGCCATGGGGGACCTGCAAAATATTGTAGTTGTTATATTGCTCAACCTACATATTGTGTAACTTGTTGCCTTCAGCTGGTCTCAACAAAAGCTAATAGTGGCCGTTTGTAAAAGACAGAACTGTTATGTCCAAGTTTCCCCAGTAAATGTATATTGTTCAGGGGCTGTAAGGCTGTATTTGAATATCTTTTCAGTGGTGGATTTTCACATAAGACGTTTATGTGCTATAGTGTCATTCAGCCACTGTAACAAGGGATTTGCCTTTGTGAAAGTTTACTGAGTCAAATCTCATCAGCTTAATGTGATTTGGCGCTAGCCATGCTGGATGCCCTTATGCCAATTAATCCAGGTTGTAACTCACAGACTCCTGCTGACCAATTTACATCCATTGTTGATAGTTTTTGGCTGCAGGAGCCTCAAACCTCCTTGTTAGAGCCAAAAACCACAAGAAACCCACCACCTCTTTCAGCTTCGTCATATTGTCTGTTGATTGCCAGCAATTAGTAAAGCCAGGCAGGCTGAGAAATGACAAGACGGGGCATGGCTATTGCAATGCATGGGCGTTGTTGGCTAACACGCCAGCTGAAAGCCTGTACAATGTTTGTTAACCCTAGGGGTCACAACTGATTCACTAGTGCAGACAGAAAACAAGATTTATGTAACACAAATCAATACGCAGTCAGACTTTTACCAGTGTGGAGCGCCAATCCAGGCACTTCTCGCTATCAGTCCAACATGACACTAATGTGTTTTTATTCCTGTTTAACCCGGCCAGTGATGAATCTGTTGGCAGGCCAAGTCAGAGACGGTGAGAAGCAGGATGCCCTTGATTAGTTGGGGAACACATGGCAACATGCAGAGGCTGATTCGATGGCATGTCATGCAGGCAATGGCCTATTGGTCTTCAGGTTTCTTGCTGGGGGTTGTTTATCCACTGTTTATCCATCGTGAGAGAATTTACATCCCGGTGCCTGACAGTGTATCAAATGGACTAATGACAGTGTACTTGGGTGCTGATCCCACTCAGTGCTGTCTTAAATAAATTAGAATGAATGCAGTTCCTACAGTGTGTAGAGTGTTCACTAACCAACCCAACTGGTCCTCTTTATTCTCCCCGCCATCAGCTCTGATTTCATTAACACTGCTTGTCAACTCAACACAAAAGGATACACACCTGGCAGAACACTTGCTCCAAACAACTCCAGAGTAAATTATTGTACAGTAGGAATCCTCCTCTTACAAGCTGGCAGGCCAATAATGTAAAATTTGTTTAATGTCCTCCCCGCTTACCCTGTTAAAGGGGGATATTGGAAAGTGACATGAGTGACAGGCGGTATTCTCTGAGCATTGACCAGCAGGCACAATAGAGGAGTTGAGCCTGGTGCCAAGTTCTATTTCAGGGGCTGCATTCCAATTGATTAGGAGGCTTGTGAAACAAACGCTGGTGACAGAAACGAGAGTACGGCCCTGGCAACTGTTGGGCACAGTGCCAGGTGTACAGTCTTTCTTTGCAGCATCTCTCTCTCTCTCTCTCTGTGTGGGTCTCATACACACATTAGTGACACATTAACGAAACCCACAATGTGACCACTGGGATAACTTTGCAGCAGCATCTCTCTGCATGTGATTATGTATTGGACCAGCTTTTGCTTGTTCCCTTAAATTCCAGTGATGCAATGGTCGTGAGCCAGCACTCTTCAAAAAGGGAAAAGGATTTTAGATTTTTATTTTACAGGACTCCTGGTACACAGAAATATTCCTAGATTTGCATTAAACTTGGTCCTCGACAGTGAGTCCTGAATTGTGCTTCAGTCAAGTATAGTTTTGAAGTACTTTGAGTACTTTTGGCCTGATCTTCAAACTATGTTAATCTATGTGTGAGTTTGTGGCATGGTAATATTGACTGTGTGTCTGTGCATGTGTGTGTGTGTGTGTGTGTGCCTGTGCAAAAGCCTGGTCTTAGCAGCAGCGCCCTGTAAAGACCAGCTTGTCTTTATAGTGAAGTTGATGATTGGATAAACAGTCTGAGTGTGGATTATTGTACTGGAAAATGAAAGCATATGCACAATTTGCATTTTAATGAGCAAGTGAGCATTATAAAACAAATTGTCCTGGAAACAGCAACTCTGACATTAAAGCTGTGGCTTGATTTAGCGTTCAAATATTTTATAAACACATTTGTAGATCAGTTATCATTATAATTCTATTGTACACACTCAGGATGTGTTTAGAGTTGATTTAAAATTCATTTAAATATTTTGTTGGTCATATCTTGTTCTGATTTTTTGTTTATTCAATATACACCAAGTCACATATTGCATCTCTGCAAATCTGCTTTGATTGTGACACATATGAGGAAGCCATGCATAAAATGTATGCACGGCTGAAGCAAAGTTCAGTAGGCCTGCACCAAAACAAAACGCTGTTTAATTAAAAAGGAAGTAATGGCATCCTATATAATAAAGGATATCTGTGCATACATAAACTGACATAAAAGCATGATGGCTCATTCACGTCATGCTATGTAATTTAGTTAATGCATTTCCCCTTGCTCTTTAAAACACTTGCACATTCAAATTTGCCATCATAATCTCTATGACAGAGGACATTAATTATGTTCGTTGGCTGATCGCTGTTTCTTCACAACATCTCTGATTAAAATTTCACACATTGTAATGATGTGCTTCAGAGTTAGAAGCTGTGAAATTTACTAAGCAGTCATTGAGCTTGAATCCTTATTCTTGGGAGGTTCGTCGGGCACAAAAAATAAAACAACACATATTATCCAAATCAAAGCTGTTAAGTGCTTGAGGAAAAGTTTTATTTACATGCAAATGGCATTATATCTTAGCAACTTGTTCATTATAATATTGTGCAAATGAGGGAACAACAAAGCACTAACTTCTCTCCAGATATGTGGGTTCAAATTTCATATTTGGGAAGTTTAATTAAGCAATAGATTATATTTTGAAAGGAGTGTTTAATGAATCCCCAGAGACCGCAGATAAACACTGCAATGGTATCAAAGCATTCATCTCTTTAATGGATGTGAAAATTAGGGATGTAAATGGATTTGAGCCTTTAGTTTCATTGCTCGTGGGAATATTTACCGGATAAAGACGACACTTATGTAACCTACATTATACATATACTTTCATTTTTGGAAACCACACGAATAGTACGTGACAATTTTCAAGGACAAACACTAAACACTTATTTAAAGCATGCTTTTAACAGCTGCACCTGTCAAAAACATTGAAGCAAGTAGACTTTTCTGCTTAATTTAACATAATTCCACATAGATTTGAATATGTGCACTATATTTAACATCATTGTACAACTCTGCACATACAGTATCTGATTCTCACTCTTTGTTTGGGTGAGCTCGACCAAAGAGTGTATCTTGAGAGAACTACTGGTCATTTTAAGCTTTTTCAATAAGATGTTTGCCTGAGTGTGGCTCTATATTCTGCAGTCCCGAAACGGAGCAAAGTCAGTGAACCCTGGTACATTGTGTGATGGAGGAGTGCTACGTGCCCAACATTCACCTCTGCGAGGTCGGCTGTTGTTTTTCCCTGTAATGTCCATTTTATTGGGAATCTCAGCGAGCCTTCACACTACCTGCTGTGCTCAGCAGTGTGGAGAAGCCGGGGCCAGTAGAGTGGTGGTCAGTGCCTGTCAATCACAATCACAAGGATCAGTTAGCAGCCATCAGTCTGAGAAGCCAAAACCAGATGTTGCCTGTCTTCCCTCTCCTCATGTTCTACCTCCATACGCTGTCCTTTGTCCATTACTTATTGTCTAAGATTGCTACCTTTACACATCATAAACTAATGTTTTGCGACACTTTTATTTATAAAAATGTATTTTATTTTGTGTTTGTATTGTGTATTTCATGTTTAGAAATATAGTGAGTAATATATTCCTTCAGCTAAAAAAAGGGAAAATGTTTTGTTTTCAACCTCAAGGGAGACTGTTTGTTTCTGTGTTTGGAGTCTATAAAGCGGGATGGCTGATGTTGGGGAAGAAAGCAGTCAGAGGTGATAAGACGGGAACACCACAATATACTCTAGCTGCTGGAAAACAAACACAAAACATTGATTATATCATCTTTACAGACACCCAAAGCTCACCGTGGTTGATGTTTACCTGACACGAAGTAAACAGCACGTTGGACTGTAGACTTCTACTCTGCATTTCATTTGCCGCCGTGCCCCCGGTATATGTACGTCTGTGACCTGTTCCCGCCCCTAATTTCCCCCATCACATTCAGAGCAGACCTGCCAACGGTCAGCTTCATTACAGCCAATATCTTAAATCACCTCTCATGTGTTTCCTACCAGTTTGGAGCTCGGTCTCCTCTGAATCGCAGTCATTTAAATGTTCCTGTGCTGATTGCGGGTGCAGGTGGTAATACATTAAGGGACTGAGACAGCCAGTGGCAGAGTGCTGAAAGACCTTTATCCATTTGCACTAAGTTTCCCCTTACATTCTGAGGCATGTCGGTCTAATTAGGCCAATGGTTTTGACTGTGGCCACATTCATATGGGACAGCTCACTTTAAGTTGTACAACAAGGTGATTCTACATCATATATACTCCACCAGGCCAATAGATTATGCCATGGTCTTGGGAATTTCAAGAAGAAATTGTACATTAATGAAAGCAGAGAATGGCTGCGGAGAAGAATTACTACAGGGTTATTGCTCTTTTTCTATCCATCTTTTAAGTAAAGGAGTCTAAAGTCTCCCGAAAGGTGAAGATGTATGGGGTGTAAAATACTACTGATGATGTCTTTATTTGTGTGGCAGTAAAAATAAAGATATGTTTTAAACTACTTAAGCATAACGTCTATTTGCAGATGTCTATCTGAAATCTTTGGTGCGTACCTGAGTATAAAGAAACTGGTGTTTTACAGTGCTGCATGACAAATCAACGGCATTGATTCAATTTTATAAAAAGAACTTGTCTCTGTGTTTGAACCTCAGTGAGTTCCCAGTACGTCTGTCTCTCAATGATGCGCTCCTCTAGCAGGTAAAAGCTTCAGAAAGCCCTCGGTCCATTTCCATTCTAGCTTCCAGCAGTGTGAGTGGTGTGACAGCCTCTTGGGGCAAAGGGATTATTGAGATCAGGCCTCCCCTGGCTCTATGCCTCTGGCCCAGCCAGCCAAGCCAGCCCAGTCAGTTCCTCAAGCACCCCGGTGCTTTACAGAGCAGCCCACCAGGCGCACAGAGAGCAAAGAGGCACCAGGGACCCTTCTAATTGTCCATGCTTTGGGCAGCTCTCTGGCAAGCCAGCATGAAGAAGGCCCCCAGTCCCAAGGCTGTCCCACTGCTCCCCACTCAGAGATTCTGAGGACGATATATCTGCTTTGAGGCTTTATGTTTCTGAGGCTGTCCTATAGCACAGATGTAAATTGTGAATTTCTCTGAAAGTCTGCTTTCAACATGGTCAGTTTTAGTGTTACAGCAGGGTCATATTCTAAAGTGCTTAAATGATCCATATAATTCATGGCTTTAATGTGTTCTGCATTTCATTCAGTGTTTCTCTTGCAAGTTTTAAAGACATATTTTTTTGTTAATTATGGGGTAAGTAAGATTGTTACAATACTAAATGTACTTTTTAGTATATTTGTTATGAATTGTTTTGACATAGAGATTTTGGTGCATGTGTTATATTTTATTGACAAAACTATTTTGTCATAAAACCGCACCAAAATATTTGTGTGCAGTGTGCAGTGCTGATAAAAAAAGCCTTCCCTTGCCACTTTATTAGGTACACCTATACATCTTGATCTGCTACAATACAGTATAATGCAATCCAGTGTCAATCAAAACCGAACATTATTATCTTTGTAACGGTAGAATTTTGGGCTAATGCGCATTGCATTAGATTTTACCTAGTAAAGTGGCCGCTGTGTGTATAGTATAGTGGTATTCTAGACATTCAATTTTTTTCTTACATATTCTTATAATATTGGTTATTAGTCTTTAAATGCTGTATAATTACCTGTATGCTAACCATGATAAATGGAACACTGGTACCTTTAGAAGATCCTGTTATTAAAGTATCCATCAACAACAACAACACATATTTTGTTCATTTAAAATGCTTCTTTTTGTTGTGTCTTGGAAGTACATTCCAAGAGGGGGTATCGGAGAGGCCATGGCTGCTGAGAACTGGATGAGGACTGACAATGTCACCCATACAAAGGAAGGGGCAACCTTTAGTCATCCAATGGGGGAGGGGAGGCAAATGAACGTTTACAGCAGCAATAAGAAACACATTTACTTTGATACTTGCTGCTTGATTCTTATTGTGGTCTTTGATCAATGTCAATATATGTGACCTCTTTTTTATTTAACAGCATCTATACAACAGAAAATGGTGTCTGTGTTAACTTCTCATTAGGTGTTCACCACATTTGCCAGCGTTTAACTGAAGAAAGGATTTTTATTAGCGCAACCATGGAGAATCATGCCATGACAAGGCAGCAGTCAAAAGATGTTGAAAATCTGTTACAGCTTATGTGCAGCTTTCTGACTGCACGATCAGCCAAATGGAACTAAAAGCAATTATGATCCACAATAACATTAGGTAAGCATGCCATTTCTAAGATTGACAAAACATCACAATTATTATGCATGTATTAGCAACTCATTAGCAACATACTTGTTGCACAATATGCTTAGCCATTTAATTAAAGTGATTTCATCATTTACCACCCCCGCCCCTCGCACATTCCCCCCTCCCAAGACTCTTTTAGTTTATAAACACCTAGTAGCAAATTCCACTCCAAAATGTATCTGTGTGTGGGCCACAGTTAATGGCGGCATCTAATAACACTGTGATGTGAAATTATTATTTTCTTTCTATGAATCATAACCTAACAAAGCTTTGGCTGGGCAAAGCAACAGTGGTGTTCCTGTGGCTGCTGTTATTGACTTTCTCTTCCTGACTTCCTCTGCCAAATATCTGGCACAAAACACAACCAAATGTGCTCGTGTTGTGAATATTGTGCAACTATTGAAAAAGTTACGAGCTCAATAAATAGGTAGTTAGGCATGCCGGTCATGCCAGTAACAGTTATGCAAAAGATAGCTAGACAATAGCCCCTAACTGGACTGTGACAGGGTAATTACTGTGCACACATAATAAAATTCTCTTTACATAGGTCACTTGGAAAGTGTAATTTAAAAAGCGTTATAGATTATTTTTATTGAAGCAATTAAACCAAAAAGCAAAAAGTAATTAAGTGTGGAGGTAATAATAGTGTTGGTCAACAGCATTTGTTTTGAGAGAGGGATTTGTCAGTTTCCTCACCTCTCTAATGCAGCGCAGACATCCTTAATTTACACTCTACGGTTTTATTATGTTTTAACAGTTTTTTACTGTCTAAGAATTATGTTTATAATGCCAAAATCTGAGCAGGATTTAATGAAATCATTATCGTGTGATAATGGTGAGTAAATGCTAGATTTGAATTATCTTCTTCCTCTATGTACTGAATTAATGAATCGTTACTATTCATACTACTGGTTTATAATTATGTTAAATTGGCTGGTCTTATCAGCAGTCAAAGACTTGGGATTATCAGCGTCTTGACTGTGTAGACTGTGCCAAATTCCTTGTGGATATACGCCTGTTCCCTGCACAAAGAAGAAAAGGAGAGATAATATTGGGAGGTTAAACTCCACAATTTTCTCTTAAAAGGTGTAAGGTGAGCTATTGCACAAATGCGCTCCTGCTTTATGAGGGAAATCAGACAGACAGGTCTGTGGAGCATTAACATCCACTTGACTTTGAGTGCAGCTGATTTTACAAGCCAACACATACATGCAGCTGACACATCAACTGTGTTGATCTCTGCAATTGTGTCAGGTAAATGAATTCAGATGATATGTTAATGTGAAGGGAAAATATGTTGCCCTAGTTAGCATATGGGCCACTTGCATTTCAGAAACTTATTATCATTGAGCTTGCACATTTCTGAAAATCACTGTTATAATCTAATTGTGAGGCAAGAAGAAATGCACCATTTCATACATTAAGGTCAAAGATAATTTGGTTAAAAAATAAATAAATTAGGGAAGATTAATTTATTTGTAAATCAAATGCATATGACTGAGGTTGATAAAGGTTTTTCTATAGTGTGTATGTCATTGATCTACCTAAATTAAACACACAGTATGTAATGTCTGCCGCTAGGGGTCTCTCAATCAAAACAATAACAAAAGACATAGCTTTAAGTAGCGTGAATTCATGGTAATTGTTGTCTTCATTGTTAAACGATCACCATTGTGGATAACATTCTATCTGAAAAGACTTGGACAGAAATCCTGTTCACAGCTGAAGAAATGTATTAAAGTTTTATTCACATTGCGTAATTTTATTCTAATGAAATAGCTGTAAATAAGATTAGCTAACATAACATTAACGTTACACTACCATTAGATGAGTCAACTACCCATAACCCCTAACCCTAACTACCCAAGTTACAGCTAGCAATCAGTTTATGAGTTGTTCCTATACTTATGACTTCGCATTCTAACCTTTCATAATAAAAGCCCCAGACATATAAACCGAGTAACTGCTAACCATAGGGAACCAGATTCATGCAGAGCATTTAGCTAAAAGGCAACTCAATATGATAGCTTTCTAAAAACAACTTTATGGGCATGTTAAACTTAGTTGTAATGTCATAACATTTCCATATGCAATTGCTTGGTAGCTGGTATAAGCCACTTGTCATGGTACCACATCGTAGTAAATTAGATTGATATTAATAAATTAAAAAATGATTCTGTGTGGCAGGAAAATGCTGTATTACCGTTACTGAACATAATTCTGTGACATTGTATCCTTTCCTTCCTTACATCTGTATTTTGATGTTTAATGTATTTCTAGAAGAGAGGAGAGAATTAGATACAATTTAAATAAAAACCTCTGCAACTTCTTTGCTGGAATATCTTGAAAACCTGTGCTGACCACTGCATCTCACTGTAAACATCTGTCTGTGTCAGATATCAAGCAAGGATCTGCTGAAGCTGAATTATGTAGAAAAGCTGTAGGTATCTAATCAGCTACATATACAACTAGCTTCAACTCCTCCGCCCACCACCATTATCTCTTACATCTTCATCCCTGGAGTTACCCATGTAATCATGACATAAGGTGAAAGAAGTTTATCATAACCACAAGAAGAAAAACACAGCGCATGGTGAATCAGATACCAGCAAGGGGTTTTACAAGCAAAGGAACATGAATGAAAGTGGAGGCTTGTGCTGCTGATTTTGACGTGATTAGGATTTCAGGTGAAACTTTGGGATTTCCTTTTGTTCCATCTCCTGTCATTGGGAATGCGAACAGCAGAGGGCAGCTTGAATACATAAATACAAACTAGGAGGGCGCATCACTCAGTCATCAAAGGCACGCACTCGTTTACATCCCTGGGTTCCCAGCACACCGCTCAGCTCCTGTCTGACAGCCGGCTGGACCGCAGAGAGCCAGGGACTGTGATCAGCATCAACCCTATCACAATACCACACAGGGGAAACAGTGGTGGAAGTGGGGAATAAAAGAATTGTGGAGTGACAGGTAATTGACCAACACCAGCCAAGTAGCAGGTAATGTTTTGAAAGCCCTGTGTCAATTTGTAAGTCACATAAAATCTTGAGCTCTCTCTGTCTTTTCTCCCTCTCTGCCTTATTCTTTCCTGTCGGTTTCAAAGAGAGATACAACACCTTGCTGCTGCAGAACAAACCTCAAAGACAACACTCAGTGCTGTTTTTATTGTTAAACCTGTGTTCTGCCATTGTCTGCCCTCCCTCCTGAGCTCCATCTCTCTCTCTCTCTCTCTCTCTCTCTCTCTCTCTCACTGTGGCTCAAGATGAATCTGCCAGCATGTGCCCATGCTCTTCATCACTGTCAGGTGCCCCACGGTGGTCCTCCTCCTCTTTCTCAAACTGGGCACCAACCGCTGGCTGGAATTATTCCTCACCTCCACAACTCTCCCCACTGTTTCTAAATAAATGTGGCTGTAGTAACAGAGGAGTGTTGCTCATCCATCTTTACCGTGTGGTGTGTGGTGTGTGGTGTGTGGAGTGTGGAGTGTGCAGTGTTTACTGAACTAGACAGAGAGCCTAATAAGCCACACAGTCAGTGTAAAGACACACAGTGTATAACGTAACATAGTGTATTAGATTTCTGGCGTTGAATTAGACTGACAGTTTGTACTTCCCCTCAATTTAAGGAGAGGATGTTTGTCTCTCTATCTGTGAGAGTTATCATTCACAATTTATCAGTATTAATATCCTTAAAATTACACAGAATCATCCACATCCGCTGTCACTTTTGTACATTTAAATCAATTGTTCCACGCTCATTAACAGAATGTTTGGCCAGTAACATTAAACTCTGTTGACAGATAAGACACTGTTTTTGTTTCACTTGACACAAGAATAACTGGTGATGTTAAATTTGTAATTAAGGTACAAAAGATAGCTTCACCATCTGTCGATGGGGTGGTGCCGGTAGTGTTTGTGGGAGTCAGACTGTGTCTGCTAGGTGAGATGTTGGTTGTTAGAGTTTACAATGAAAGCATGCTAAAGATACATCACCGTATGCTCTAGCTTAATGTTTAAGTACACCTACACATGCTGTATTATGGTGCTGCTGTTGAACTAGGTGCGCAGTGATTTCTTTCCTCTGTGTTGGTTATCAGCAGACAATTAAAGAGGATGCATTAATTTGTTTTTCTTTGAGGTAATTAAGCTCTTCTGCATGAGTGATGTTGTCCTTATTGTCCCCTGCTTCATGCAAATGTGATTTTCTTCCGATCCTTTGTTGCGTTTACTAAAATGCCTCTCAAGCACATTCCGTTAAATGATGAGAGAATACACACAACATGAAGTAAAATAGTTTAATTTTCACTCCTGGATAAAACTTAGAGAGCACAAAGGTTGTAAGTCCCTTAAATAAGGAAAGCACCTGCAATACAACTTGATTAGCAGTTAAATCAAATGACCTGCAATACAAGACCTTTGGATGATCTCTTGTGGAACACATCAGCCAGGATCCTCTCCCTTTTCAGAGTGAATCTCATTCCTCAACACAAATATGCACTTATTAAGTTCCCCAAGTTCAATTTGAAATGGTTTTGTAATTAACAAGTAAGCCAAGCTTTAAAATGTCACATTTATTGTATTTTCATATCTCTGAAATTCAGTCCTGAAACAGAATGATGTGTGTTTTATAGCAGTTATGATAAGAGGCTTACACAGTCAGAATCTCAATATAGATCATTTGACAAACGTCTTTGGTGGCCACTCGTTAAATTGGTTTCACCCGCATATTTGGGCCTTATTTAAAAGATATCTTTGAATAATGGTAAGCAGTTTAGCTCCTCTGAAAAGAGAAGGGTGATGCAAATGAACTCCATTTCACTCTGTTTTGTTTAATTTATAACATTGTAGGTTTTCTACAGTCTTTTCTCAGAGAGTTTATAGCTTCTATATTGTAGCACAGATTAATGCAGCTTAGACATACCTATCTGGAATTTTAGTCAGTCTAACACACACATTGCATATCAAGGACACAAGAACACATTATCTGATCATTCCTTGCATTCATTACATTAATGAATCAAATATGAATAAGTGTCCCTCTTCAGAAAAAGTTAATTACCATAAACATTAATATTAATGTCATTATGTGGTGATGCTGAGCTAAAATATCTAATGACACGTTTCAGTATGCCTGTGTTTGCAAAACGAAAAAGGAAACACTAGAAAATCAAAACACTCTTTGTGAGTGTTCCTTTAAATATGCAATTGTGCAAACAACAGTTGCAACAACAATTGTGGAAAAAAAAAATATTTTTTGCAAAAGCTAAACCTGTTCCACTCATCATAATTAACATGCTTACAATTTGCAGTCTGCCACTGAGTTACAGGCAGGTAAGCTCTAAAAGGCATTGTCTGCTCTCTATGCTTTTGCTTCTCTCAGACACATCTGTTAGGAATAACAATGTACATCTGCTGAAAATCACTGGATTTAAAGCAGCTGCATTTTGCTCTGTGCATTTTTTTGGGAAAACAACGTAACACAAGTCTATGATGGAAAAAATGCCATGACATTTCTAGAGAATAAAGAAAGAAATATACATTATATTTCACTAACATGGAGCTACTTGGCAGATTGAAACCTTCCTTTTTTAAAAACAAGGAAAGGCAGAGTGTAGCTACTCAGAAAACGGAAAACAACACTTTATGGCATACATCTCAACAATGTGCCCCAAATATTCTGAAAAGCTGTTGCATGGTCACTTTTTTGGTACCAAACGCATCAACAAGCTGGTTGTATTTTACCCCTACTGAAACGTTGGCTGTCACCAGAGCTCCCATCAAAAGCAGCGGTACCATCCAGTGCCTAGAGCGTCTGGCTCTGTCCTCTTTTTCAGCCAGACCGATCTCTGGCAGCTGCACGCATGCACACTGGCCGAGGTCAAAGCTGTCACTTCAGAGGGCACTGTCAAATCTCAGCCAGCGCTGGATGATGTGGGAGTGCTCCCTACAATCACCCAGATGTTTCCAATCAGCTGGGCTTCTCCTATCCTCCTCACCCTCTTTCGGCACCGTCTGAATTTGGAGAACCACCATCGACCACTGGAAACATTTTATGAAAGTGAATGAGGAAATCTGATTAATTGAAACCTGTGCTGACATTTCCAGTGATAATTTGCATTTTTTTCATCATTGACTCATCACCTTAACTTTCGTTCCTTTTGAAAGAAAATAAATAAATAAAAGTTCCGTGCGGATAATGAGCAAGATTTAACTGTACTGTATAACAGATTTTAAAATAGATATTTTTTTTAAGTTTATATATATATGTATTGACTGTCATCAAATATAATGACAATTTCTGGTACAGTCTAATTGCTTAATTCTATGCATGGTTGTGCGTGTGTGTGTGTGTGTGTAGCGTGGGTGCTGTTTTGTGCCTCTTAACCTTTTTATATTGAACCCATATACATTTCCTGTGCATGTTAATGGAATTAATCAGTGATAGTAGCTTTACCTCTCTCTGACTCTTTTTGACATCAGCATGACTGATAACTAATTAGCTTGATTAATCCCACATGTAATTTTGTGGCACAGATTATTGGTTTCTGTTAGTTTTATTTTTTGTGTGTTTGTTTTCAGCTTGCAGATTGTGGAAGCTGATACAATAATAGGTGTATAGATATATAGTACAGTTCACATGGACAGACAAATCTCAAAGTATAAGCAAATGGTGCATATAATTTTGATAGATTATATGCTGTTTAGAGAACCATAAATGGCTCTGTGTGTGAAAATGTTTTAACTATAAATAGAAAGTTATTGAGACTAATAAAGGAAGACCCAGGGTCTCTGGGTATATAATTAAGCTGCCATGTACGTATAGTGTACTGTGTGCACTGTACTTAATGGAACTTTGGAGGCAACATGGTACAAACACAATGGACAGAGGGGGTTAGGCTGGAGGGTCAATAGGGGCCTAATAGCAACTTTTTGCCCATGGGCCCCCTTATAGGTTAACGCAGCCATGTGAGCATCAATTTTGCACCAGAGAAGGTCAACAATTCCTGTTGCATTTGATGGCCAGTGGCTCTGAAACTTAAAACAAATCTTAACGATGTTCCATTTTTTAAACAACTGTAGGAATTACTGCCCCACTAAAAGCACATGCATGAAATGTGACCGATGGCATTATTTCATCCTGGATACTTGTACCTCAAGGGGCAAAAATGAATCATCCTTGACTTCACATCGGCACAACAGTTAGACAAGGCGTGCCTCAACCATCTAATGCAAATTACCACAATTTAGAGTGTTGTGTTCAGCGGGAGACCATTGCTAAATGGTCAGACAAGCTAGTCACAGATATTAAAATAAATTATGTCTAATTTGAATTTTAGTCACGCTACATTAACTAATAGAAAGTTATTAACATTTCAACAGACATAAAAAAAAGCTTTTGCCTGCAGAATTAACAGTGGCTGGGCTGACCTGTAAGCCATGCAGTCTGATCACTGTAATGACAGCGTAATGGCATATTTACATTAAATTCTGGGCAGCTAATATGGGATTCAGAATGGGAGGCTCAGTCAAGGATTATTTAGTCTGGCCTGCTGGCCTCTCGCTGAATGTTTCTTTCTTAACTTCAATACAAAGCAGAAAGTTCTAATTTCATGACTATTTATGTGGCTGGTCTCTGTGGCTTGCTTTCCCTCTCACCACCCTAATGTTCTCTTTAGTTCCAACCTTTTATCTTTCATCTCCTCTCTCTTTCCCCTCCTTGGTCTTTAAAGGCAATTATCATTTCACTTCAGAAATGTCAGAATCCTGCACTTCAGTTGTATCTTGAGGAGCCTCGTTGGGATGAATGGAATTCTTCACCGACAAAGATGAGTGGCTCTCCCCCACTAACCTCGAACCTTGTGATATTGCAGTCTTTGAAACAAGAGAAGAATTTCTTTGCATTTTAAATATTCCTAATTCATTTCCCCTTCTTTGATAGTTTCCGAGAAACTGCTGTGTTATTTCAAGATATAGGATGTGAGCACAGAAGTGATAGGATCACAGTGATGGAGAGGTTTTAGGTTCCAGGTTTAATTGGTGTGAAAGCAGTGATGAAATGAAATTCTTGTAATACAGAATACATTTTGCCTTGCTACTTGTGATGCATGGTTGGATATCATGACACTATCACTAGGGCTACAACTGATATCTGTCAATCATTTTAACAGTTAATTGATCAACCAATTAGTTAAGAAAAGTCAGATGGTAGTGAAAAATGTCACTTATGAAGTGACAGCTTGTTTTAGATGTTCCATTTACCAACATATAGAAGAGAGAAAAGCAGTAACATATTACTTTTTGAGAAGTGTATAGCATTTTTCCTTGATAAGTTATAAACATTTACTTAAATACAAAAGTGTTGATACATAATCAATCAATTAATGGATTATTTGACCAGTTATTTCAGCCCTAGATATGGTTGCTGCTTGGTTATTGGACATTACATTATCAACACCAACAAACCTACAAAGAGAAAAAAGACATCTCATCACATGTGATGATGCACTGCAGTGTTTATCTCGGAAACAATATCAAAAAAACAAAAATTATACAAAAGTTTTTATAATTCACTAGAAAGAGAGATAATTAGTGTTTCAAATAATTTATTAAGCCAAACTTATTATCTATATGACAGACACCATTCATTTGTGTGTATGTTAAGCTGGTAAAACTTTATTTGAACCATATTTCTAGGCATTTCTAAGCAGTATTATAATCAATTAATAAATGATTTATAATACATTTTTACGCATGCAAATGCAGCAGATATTTATTTAACAATTTAATTGTCTAGTAACTCCTCATATATATATATAATATAATTTTTCTCACTGGTGTGTAAACAAACAAACGATAACTTGATAACATGGCATAGCTGTAATCTCATAATGATTGGCCCTCAAGATTTTTGAACACATTTAATTAAAAATAAATCAAACCCACACAAATACACATTTGTTCATGTGTATTTATGGTTAATAAATGTTTTCTAACATCATATTCTAATATACATTATTAGGGCTCTGTTTTACTATGTTGTCATAACATAGCATGCTTCGTAGGGGTTATAATTGTCAACAAATACATAAAAAAAGAAACTTGAAAGTGTCCTTATATTTGCTTGTAACTACATTTAGCAAATTATAAACCATTTATGAACCTATTTGTTTTGTGTTTTTATACACTACAGCCTATTAATGCTAAATAGGAGTGAAGTGTTATCATAAAGTCTTTAAAGGTGCTTTAACTCTGTTGTCCTCACTTTACCTTATGATGAAGTGTCTTTTAGACACAAATCTACTATTGCCACATGCACTCCACATGACTGCTGGCTGTGAATATTGGACTCTGACATCCTCCAGGTGGGAGGAGGTGATACGTATTTAAAAAATGCAAAATTACATCTAATGTTTAGCGTTGCTGCTTGTTTCCCAGAACCAGGGTGGACCTGACCATCTGCTCCCCTGGTCAGATTGAGCTATGCTCTTGGCAGCGCTCAGAGCTCTTCCATTGGCCTCCATCTCAAAGGACACCCAATATTATCAGATTTCTCTTCTCTAGAAAAACTGAGACACTGGCACTATAAAAATAACAATATGCTTAGAGAAAGAAAGGGGGTGGAAGATAAAATGGGTGGAATGGAGGGAGTAGGACGACAATAACAACAAGTTGTCTTGCTAGCAGCCAGATACTGTCACATTACGGATGGAATCACTTCAGAAACGTGGAGAATTAATATCCTAATGAAGCTTCGAGTGGCCATTAGGTGTGTGTAATGTGGCTCCAGGGGGCTGGGATAGATGTCCAGCAGCTTTAGGCCCTTATTTGTGCGCAGTCACCTCAGTGGTAGCTTTTATTAGGGTAACATTAGAGGAAAAGGGAAGATTCCACAGAAAGACAGCGTTTTATTATTCTGGTTCCCAGGGAGCCATGCTCTACCTGTCACAGGCACACAAAGCATGCTGTTTTAGTTCATTTTACAGCTAAATATCTCAGTTACAAATGTCTCTGGCTATGGAACAACATTTGGGCTATTATCACCAAAGTGTTCCAGCGTTGTCTGGAGATGAGTTATTTGGTGTAATGTTTCAAACTGTGTTAAAGGATTTCTGTGCAGACAGCCGTGAATATAAATTTCATTCACACTTTTCATTCACATTAATATACTCTTTTTCTCTCTTTTCTCCCCCTCACATCTCCTCCTCTCTCCCTTTTTCTTTTGACAGGAGTATTGCATGCCTGTGCTTTTTATCTCCTTACATTTTCGGGGGAATGAATTGCTCTCCACTGTCACTGGGCTCTGGCCAAGAATTCATTTTTAGTGGGTCAAATGTTTCAGAATGTCATCTTCGACAGGAACCAACCAGCACGATGAATACAAGGAAAGACACGGCCTGCTGATTTCTTTTTTCCGATCACTGGATACACTTAAAGCATGGTAACCATACAGTACACAAAGCACAGGCACAGAGTGTCTATGTGGAAATCAATATTGAATTAAAACAGTCCCCACTCATGAATAAAAAAACAAAAATGAAAAATGGTAAGGGGGCTACTGGAGCTGCAGGACTCTACAGTGAGCTAATGAAGGTTATGTTGCATGGCAGAATTCAGTAATTGCAACGCACAAGTGAGGTATTAGACAGGATGTAGCTAATGGAAAACAATCACATTTAACATGGCTCCTTGGTTCTAGCTGTTCAATAAGTGAGCAGCAGACTGGCCCACAGAAAACAGGAGGTAGGAGGGAAGGTGAGGGGGGGCTTCACGCAGCACAGGGTTTTAATGTGATCGGACTATAACAGACAATCTATTTACAGTGTGCTCTGGGGAGCTAATAAACAAATGTTGAGTAATTTCAGCCAGCAGTAATTACCCTTGCAGCTGACAAGGAGAGTGTGATACTCTCTCCTTCACCTCCGGCTCGGTCCAGGAGGTGTGGGCTCGGAGTGGTCCTCCTCTGCTCATATAGATGTGGCTGCCGGCCAGCAGTCAACCGCACAGGATCATTTACAGTACGCTGCTTCTCTCTCTCTGTGCACCAGGGCGTCAGATTCTACACCATTGTTCTGTTTTGCTTTGGCAAAAGCCAGACACAAATGAGTATGATAAAACTGGAGCATATAACAATTTGTAGTAAATGTAGAGATTCAGAGCTTGTAGGAATTGTATGTGGATGTGTTAAAATGGTTTCCATTTAATCCAATTAAACCAAAACTCAAGCAGCAGGTTACCAGCTTGAGTGGTAATTAACATTTGTACATGGTTTCAGTGAGACTTCTCACTTCCTTTAGCCACAATGCTATTGCACTCTAACCCCATTTATAAATCAGTGGAGGAAGAGAACAAATATTAAGTTTAGGAAGCAAACAAATTACTCGGCAGGTTAGACGGGTGAGAAGGCCAAAGGCATTTTTATCCGGAGAGCTCAGTCTTGATCCATCAGTTACGGTGAAATAGATTTTTATGCAAATATGTCTCTATCGATCGCTGCGCCTTTCTTTGATGGAACGGGAGTGAGAAAACCGCATGTAATTAGATAGAGATAATCATTGCAGAATAATCATTAATGGAACATGTTTACATCAGCGTAGAAAAGAGTCTGTTGCATACAACTGCTCAACAGTTTCTAATAGCCATCACTTACATTTGTGGATAGATTATTACTATACTGTCACACAGATTAAATTCATGATTGTTTTCCTGTTACAATGTGCTCACCGCTTTTCTGTTGTAAGCAGCTTGTGCCAGACAGCGATATTTTCTGTTGCAGATCATGCCTACAGAGCATTAGCCTTAGTCCCCTCTGTCTTTCTGACCAGTATGGCACAAACAATGCCACATATCAGATCCCTGCGTTCTGTCCAGAATAACAAGGAGCGAGTGGAGCGGTGACGTGAGGGGTCCAGTCTGAGGGGCTGACAGACGGATAGTGAGGCAGCCTGTCCCTTATCCTCAGACAGGCAGATGTCCCCTCTCCCTGCGTGGCCGGCTGCTGACCAGGGGAGAGCCAGGCGGCTGCTGAAATGAAGAAACTTGAGAGCTCCTCAGGGGGTGAGCTGGTCATTTGATGTCCAGCACAAGGGCAGGGTGTGATGCTGAATGAGCTGAGGGAGAGAGGCAGCCTCTGCAGTCTGTTACAAAGGCCCGACCTGACGGGTAGGGAAGGAGGGAAAAATACTGAGCACAGACTGACAAAATAGATGAAATATAGTAATGGTCTGAGAGAAAATGGTCGTGAAGCACATGTAGGTGTGGGGCAAACATGGATACATTTTCTTTTTAAACCACACATTAATCCGTTCACACAACTATTACAGTCATATTTAAGACTATATGTATCAATATGATCATTATTATCTATCAGCCCTTTGCATAGTTTACTTTAGAGCTTTCTCTAGAAACTTTATATATCATGAGTGTTGATACGTCCAAGAACTGTCCATAATAACACACTGGACAATGGGGGAGTGATACTGACACAATCTACAACTGACGTCCCATTGAAATATGTGAAGTACAGTCACAATGGAGCCAAGGCATCTTTCTTACCTGGCCTAGGTTCAGTCTTGCAGGCAGTGGAGAGCCCTTTGAAGGCTACAGAGAGGCTGAGATGAGAGGAAGCCCTGCCTGCAGAGGGATCAACCATGCCGAAGTGCCAGCACCACAGTGCTGTAATTAATCGCCAGCGATGGCAGCCTCAGTCCTGCAGCCCTGCTCAACTTCTCCCTCACGACAAAACCTTGTGGTCAGGAGACGTTAGGCAACATTAACTGCTCGTACCATTTCCATTTTCTGAAAGGGGGCGGTGGTGTGTGTGTGTGTGTGTGGGGGGGGGGGGGGGGGCGGTGGAGCTGTCCCGGGGTAGGTCTGTAGATATAGGACTACCGTGGGGGCTCAGGCGAGGAGAGCGACGGTGCATAAGCCATGGCTGTGTACCTTTCATCTTGGAGGAGATTTGGAGAGGTTTCAGACCACAGAGACTTCTTAATTCTCACTAATTCATTTGCGTTCCCGATTCACTGGGCCTGGGATAACCTGAGAATGATAATGAACTCGCAAGGGGAGTGCATGGTCCCTTGCCTTTGAATGTGCTCAGAATAGATTCAGATAATCTTTCCTTGTGAATCTTTCTGGAGAAGAAGAATCCTATTAAGAGTGATTGCTTGTCATGAGACGTCCTCCAAGTTGGGGAGGTTTAACTTGTGGACACACCCTGCAGTCTGAGGACATAACCTTAACACAGTGGTTCTTTTAAACACAGAAATACAATATGGATGTTACCACAAAAAAATAGATTTCTATTTCAAAATCATACTTTGTAATTAATATTTATTTGCGAGCTGCATGAATCCTCAATCAATAAATTCTACCCACCAGCTTATATAAAAAAGTGTTGTTGTTTTTTCTCCTTGGAAATCAAGCTTCATCCAAACGATATATTATCATTACAAATGAGGGAGTGGGCTATTTACATTTATGGATTTAAATGCCACATTTTCAGTACCATACACAAGCAAGTGGACCTAAATGTTGGCATCCTAAAGGCAAGAAATGCTTGCAATCCAAAACTTGTTAGCATTATTTCCTTACTTTTTGGAAGAATTGAGATATCTTTAAAATTGAGACTCTTTAAAAATAAGACTCATTCCTGCAACTGCACTCTTGACATTCACAAGCACAACTGTATTTGTCCTTTGCTGTCAGATCATGACTGAAATTTGTAGTGAAGGAATTTTCCATATGCTTCTTTATAGCAGGCTGACATTGAATAGAGAGATTCTGAAGAGATTTATAGGTCTGTGGAGTTCTAAGGGATAGATTGCAAACTCTTGTGAGAAAAGGGAGGGAAAGCTGCCTTACTTCAGGCCTGGTCTCATCTTTGGTCAAACAGAAGTGAGCTTAATTTGTGGGTCTGCCTGGGGAATTTCAAAGGAAAAAAGCTTTGAGTGACGCCAAGCTTGAGCTCCCTGATGTTAGTGAGATGAATGAAAGCAGGGTCTATAGGCTACAGGCCTTCTCACACTCCCACATTAACAGAGGTCTTTCAAGTTCTCATCAGGATAATTGTATAGGATGCAGTAAAATGCAAGACAGTGTTTTAGAGAAGCGAGGCAGCACTTGTCATCAGTCTGATTAAAATACATTCACTTGTGTAGACATTTTAAAGTAATTACAAAGTAATAACACAACATGTGATATTTGGTGTATAATTACTAGTAGTTATAGACCAGAGATGAAAACTCACTTTAAAATATCAAAGAATTTACAGTTGTAACATTATTTCATTGCAAAAAGAACCCCCAACATGGTAACATGTTATGCCAATTTAGCATTTAAAATCAGTTAACACACTAAAATGTAGTTGGACGCAGATATAATGATACAAAGTGTTTAGTGTTTATTAATGTACAGTGTTTGTCACATATTATTACTTATCCTATGAAGACATACCTGTGTTTTTTTCTATATCATCATTCATTATATGTTTATACACCACTTATATGTGTATGTGTCCACATGAGGAGTTATAGTTGTTGACAAGCACTTTTATCTGCTACATTATATTACATTATAGTGTATTATCAACAATTAATTGAAGGTTTACATAATGCTTATGAATGCTAAACAGGTGGTGTTGCCTCAAACATCATAGTCATACTAATCTTCATTAGTCTATCCTAGCCCACTTTGTGTAGAGAAACTATCTGGTTTAAAATATGGTAAAAAAAAAAAAAAAAAAAACAATATCTGGTGGACACTCATTTGCTAGCAGGTTCCAAATGCAGAACATACAAGAATTCATTCTCTGACTCTTATGTGTTTTTCAACAGAAGACTTACTGTGCTATTGTATGGAACTGGCTGGCCTTGATAGAATGACCCTACATTTTGACAGGACAAAATATAAAGCTGCTCTTTATTCTGAGGACAATTCACCAGATGCAGGCATGGGAATGGCTTTAATCAATAGACTTGTGGGTGTACTGCATGACTTATTCTGGGCTTTGCTTTATGTACAAAGAAATCTCGGACATTGCTAAGAGTGCAAGCAATAATGGGACCCACTCAATTTTCCCTGAATGCCTGTGTTGTGATGGTTGTTACTGCGAGTATTTACAAGTGCTATCTGATCAGCCTCAGAGGCTTCCCAACAAGACAGATGATTAGGTACAGCAAACGAGCCTCATCACCAGCTAAAATTGATGACTCAATGCTGGGTGACAGACAAGTCTATTCGTATCAAGATACGGTGCTGACAGTTATGTATCAATCAAAATTGAGTTATTATTGAGCATAAAGAAAGGCATTTGTAATATCATTAAATCCAGATATGCCTTTCTTCACATCTGGCAGGCAGCCATGCGTGTGAAGGAGGGGTTGAGAGACAGAAAGTGAGAGGCAACGCAAGAAAAAAACACTTCGGGCAATCATTCCTGGCAGTGTGCTGGCAGCTGCAGTTGTTTTTTTTTGTAATTTCAATATGTTTCTCTGCACCTCAAGCTTGTGTGCAATAACAGCTTACAGATTGCTTATGTCATCAAATTTTGACAAACTTCTCAATATGTTTTGACCTTCATCTTTAGCCATCTGCTTTCTACTTATCCCCCTTCAGTCTACATAGTTTCACCCTACAGTAATTGTGTACCCTAAATAGGTTATGCTTGAAAGCTGGTATTAAATAGCAACAGTAATTCCTAGTTATTAGTTTAGGCTTTTTAGACATTTTAGCCATTATTTATCTTAAATGCAATAAAACATTGTTTTTAACACTTGGGGGCAGTCGAAACAAGTTGCAAACACAACACTGACATATTATCACCTTTTTAGCCATGGCTAATTTGTTAGCATACAATTGCCTATTTACACATTCAGCTGATACAGATCAACATTAGCATTAATTTTGAGTTGTGTTTAAAGAGACCTGATGAATGTATGTTTAATATTTACTCTCCTTTTAGCTTTATTTTTGGTCCCTACCAACTCCTGGGGGAAATAGAAATAAATATTTAAATAAATATACAGCACTTTAGCAAAATACTCTGTTCACCAGCTAGTTGCTAACATTGTCTGTGGTTGGTGAGACTGAACCGCAATAGTTACGTTGTCGGCCATAAAACCAAAACAATGAGCTGAGAGACGTTTAAAAGCTCTAAAGAGCTTAGGGAAACTGCAGAGTCAAGGGATACATCTTTGTGGGTTTGTCACTATGAGCCACCCCTTTCACACATAAGTAGCCATGTGATCCATTGTTAACATAAAAACATTGATTAAAGCAGCTTTAATAACATCCCTGTGAGATCCCCTTTAAAGGCGTCATTCAAATCAATCACTTCTCAACATCTGTCCTCTTGTTAGCTGTTGCATTATGTTATCATGTATATTCTCATCAGTCTAGTCAGTTGTGTTATTCATACATATGAATCTTAACTCGTATAGGTCAAAAGCATAATAGAGACCTCTTAAATAGTCTACTGACAATGTGGCATTAAGAAGTATCTTGTTCCATGAGCCGGTGATCAGAGTAAACAACACGTAGCGTATAATATAGTGCCTCCACAGTTTGACATTTCCCTTTGATTTTCATATCTTTGCCTGAAATGACAGTCTATGTAACATGTGAAGCCCTTAAAAATGCCATGGCTGATATGAAATCAATTTGCATTTCCCCGGTGTCTGGATAACATGGCCCTGTCAGAGGACCCTGCAGATCTGCTGGAGATAATGACGTTATAGGGGACGGCTTGCACAGTGGAAAGGATGAAATTGAAAGAGTGACGCTCTGTGTTTCCCATGATTGCCTTGACTGGGGGATGTGTGGCTATTGGACATGCACTCCTCTGTCTTTGCTCCCCATTAGCTCCACTTGTTCCCAGACAAGGGTTAAGACGGACTAAAGAGGTCCACCAATCCAACCAGTCAAAGCCTCCTTGTGTCAGCGTACTGGTATTTCAACAGTATCAACTATAAAGTAAGGAAATTGTAAAACTGTAATTAAGCTTATTAATTTCACCCTGCTGGTCACCGTATTGAAGGTTTAAAATTTGTGGGGACCCACAGTACATAAAAGCTCCAAATATTACAATTAATTATTTCATAATAGTAATTAAGATATTAAGAAAGAAATCTACCACCGGACTTTTAGGTCACTTTTGATGTTATGCCTTAATTTATAGACATTTAATTAATACATTGATTGACTATTCAACAGCTAAAGAGAAAGAGAACTGATACCAATTAGATTATGATATTATTACTTAATGGATGAAAGAAGAGAAAAAAATAAGAAGAAAATCCTTCCATACTGACTGTTACCCTATTGACTTTGTACTGCAGCACTGGCCCGGTGTTATAGGAATGGTGTGTGATCTCATCATTATATTTTTCAAAGAAGACCACACAGTAATGGCAACGACATTAAAATGTGAAAAGGAATTATCTGAATCGTGGAGATCACACACAGGAGTGTACTGCATGTGTAAAGCCATATTACAGAATTTGTTATAAACATAGGAAGTGGGTTGATGGCACTGACCTGAGGACATTTAGACGTGATCACACTGTTGCAGGGGGGCCAGCTTGTTATCAAGCTAGGTGTATGCTGAAAGAGAGGGACATCTCTCCCGCTGCTGCAACACTAATATGCGCTGCTATAAACTACAGGTGATTCCTGCAGAGTTTTTGCTCACTTTGCCTATTTCAGGCTGTTGAATGTGAAAATGTTGACCTCTACACCCCGAGTCAGGCGGCTTGCTCTCTGTGATGGGTGCAGAGGGAAAAAGTGAATGTTTCAGCTGCTGTCTGTGCATTCGTGGTGGGCAGTAATGAATAAACTGGAGACCAAAGTCATCAGATGGTTGCGATTTCCTACATAGACACTAAAAATGTTATATACACTACCGTTCAAAAGTTTGGGGTCACATTGAAATGTCCTTATTTTTGAAGGAAAAGCACTGTACTTTTCAATGAAGATGACTTTAAACTAGTCTTAACTTTAAAGAAAT
>JAVQJL010071428.1:0-27600 GCA_036024295.1 Nannoperca obscura | reverse complement strand
GACTCTATTTTCTATTCATTTCACAACGTATGGTGGTGAATAAGTGTGACTTTTCATGGAAAACACAAAATTGTTTGGGTGACCCCAAACTTTTGAACGGTAGTGTATATATATAATATTAAACACTGAAACACGTGACTGTGTACGGACTTTCCTACCTGCTGTGGGATTATCTGCTCAGATGAAGTGGCAAGATTGATGGCAAACACGTGGTCCCTGCAAGAGCGAGAGAGTCGAGACAGCGTTAGTGTAGACACCATCTCCACATGCTTGTTGTCAGCCTTTATGCTTTTTGAATGCAAAGCTCCATAAGCCTCTGATCCAACCATATCACCACACAGGATTGATCAAAGCTGTGCAGCAACAGAGGGTGGACGGTGAGTTTATTGGCTTCAGAACCTCACTGAAGTTTTCCAACACCAAAAGTTTCCCCAGCTATCGACCCAACCCATGAATCACTTTGTGAAGTGAGGCATGCACTTTGTTGTATGCAGCTGTGAAAAATATTAAGTCCATTTAGGTACATTAAGAATCTCTGGAACTTTTTGGACGGGGTTCTTGGCACTGAGAGCACTGCAGTTTGAGCCAGAGCCAAACACTCTAGCAGAATTTATACCTTGCACAATGACAACAGGCAGAGGAGGTGCAACCTCGTACTTTTTACATAATTAACCTACGACTTCTTGATGGAGAGGGGAGCAGGGTGCAGTGAGGCTGAGAGATGCACCAGAAAAACCTGCAACATGTAAGCATGTTGGTGTGGAGGTGCACAGTGAAAAACATTTTTATCACATTCTGGTTTTGTTGTCATGTCTGTTTTTCTTCCCCACGTCACTTTCAGGAACCCACACGCCTCTTTGCCATCAGTGTAAAGAACTGAAATTCCTTTATGTTTAATGGACTTTAATTGTTAAATAAAAGGTGACTAATATATTCAAATGGATTAATTGATTACATAACTGGAAAAGAAAGAAGTATACAAATGTTCTTAGTATTGACAGCTACAAGTGTTGTGTGAGCACATGCAGTAATGGCTTCTCTCAGACGTTCACCCACAGTAAACAAGCTAAACACAGCTACAAATGACTTACCGGGCAGCGATGTACAGCATGCGGTTGATCCTCAGCATCCTCTGGAAGTCCAGGCCCAGGCGGATGGTGTCATTGTCTGACATGAGTCCCTGGAAGCTGGGGTAGAGGTAGGAGGCTGCGTGGGAAAAAGAAAATGTTCAAGTACTCATGAAACCAGAAACCTGGAATAAAAGAAACGTGACCTTAATTCAATGATAAATAAAACAAATATTAGTGACCCGTTTACCACACAGCCCAGCTCTCCGCTTTGACAGTTGCACATTAGTAAAGAGACAGTAGGATAACAAAGGCTTATCCGAAACAAATCAGCAACTTACAGTAACATTACACCTTTGGAGTTTAAGAAACACTGAAACCAAGGTTACGGTTTGGCCTATTGTGCTGAAAATCCAGAGCATACACTGCTACATGCATATATGCTAATGTCCCCACTTGTGGAGGTGGATGAGCTGGGGAAAAAATAGCATCAAGTTGCAAATTAGCTGGTCGTGTCACAAAAGTCAGTCTGATTTAAATAAAAGGCTCCTGGTAAACATTTCTTAACAAACACATCTGGGGACTGTGCCAAGTGAGGACAAAGGAACGGACCAAAATCTATCTGTCTGTCTACCAACATTTAAATACCCCTCGTCTGTCTGAGGTCAACCAAAATTCAAGTTAGTGTTGTCATGAATGCCATTTAAATTCCTTCATTAAACCACCCTGAAAAACCTCTATTACAAATGACACCACGCGGTTAAAATATAAAATACCTGTTACTGCGGGCGATATACATTTAGTATGAGATTTAATGGAAATCAGGTGTATTCAGGCATAAACAACGATGTGTGTGTGTGCAGCAACGCATAAACTGTGGCATCATAAGATGAACTGAGGAACGTGGTGCAAAGAGGAAGATATAATATCAACTCGCTGCTCTACGGCCAATTTTCATTTTTCCTTTTTACTTCCAACTTGCCCTGTTTCTCTGCAAACAGCTGACTAACTCACTAGAGGAAAGTATTACTTTAAACAACGGGAGATGGTGTCCAGTACTTTAAATAATGACAGTCAGTCAGTAGACAGACATGTCTTGCAAAAAAAAAAAAAAAAGGGATGCTGCAGGTAGAAATAAAATTGGCCAGCTCAGTACTGACACCAGGCTCTCTTCCACATCACAGAGACTTCCCTGCTGTTTCCTTTTTTATTTTTATTTTTCACCAAACAAGGATTCAGCTCAAGGCACTCTGGATCTGTAAAGTACTGTATTAAGTGCCCTCCAGCCTCCCATCTGACCTGGGCTGCTGTTGAATTAGCAATCCCCACTAGAAAAACACCACAATCTGCAATGAGTCTCTCTGCAGGGAGCCGTACGTTCCCTTAACTGTTGGTCTCCAATCGACTGTTTAAAGATTAAACGCCTAATGTCTGGCTGGAGCGCTGGACCTTGCTGTGCTAGTCTAGTGAAGAGGCTCCCAGTGGCTCATCGGCCCGCCCCGCTATCCTCCCCCTGGCAAATGAGGATTTCTAATTACTTCACATTCTCTAAAGTTTGGGGGGCAGCTGTGGCGCTGCTCGGGGCAAAATCCAGGAGCAGGTGATGCTGCAGAGTTATTTAAGATCACTGGCTCTGGAAGAACGTGTACGCTGCTGGCCAAACACACAATCAAAGCAGAATCCTACGTCCTCGGGCTGAACTCAGACCGACATTGGCACCGCATCAGAAAGTTGAGGCCCTTCATTCCTGTCAATGAGACCAGGTTGGTCCTGAACAAACGCTTCTGCCGTCTCACAAGCAGTGAAATTAGTGGATGTATTACTTCCTGGATCATATTTCATCGTATCACCTGTACATTTTGCAAAAAACCTACAACAATGCAGCCCTTCTGAGTCTGTAGAGGGCAAAGTCAACCTGTATACCCTTTTCATTTTTTTATTATGACAAAAGCCATTAGTTACTTTCTATTACTACAGAGAAGATGAGATGGACCATCATGTGTTAAAGACCTTCCAAAAGAAGTGAATAATTGATGGTGTCAGTTGAAAGTTTTAGTGTCCTGTTATGGTGTAAATCAGAAGTTCATGCTGAGTCAAACTGTCTGATACGGTCCTTGGCTGCGACAGAGACTTGAATAACCTTTCCCTGCACATCACGCTGCGTGACAATGTGATGTGCAGAACATGGTGACAGAACATGGTTTAGGAAGCATATGCATCCTGCTGAACATTTCATTCTGGAGAAAAGAGTGAATAGGTAAGATACAAGGTTAAATATGGCAGTGGCTCCAGTCTAAAATTATCTTTACCTGCCTTCAAAAACCTAAATTGGTTAAATCTACTCAGCACGCAGTCCGTCACAGAAAAGACCAAATGCTGGGGTGAGACGTCCGCCCACTTTCCAAAAGTACTAGTGACTCAGATATGATTTCATAGACTTGAGTCTGATGAAGTACCACCATTCATAATGGATGTCTCACAGAGTTGTGAGGGACCTTGTGCCACGCTGTCACCTGCTGGAACCAGAGGTAAAAAATTGCTCTCATTACACATGGGACGGAGCTCCACATATAGCACTATTAGCGCAGCTATTTCTGCTAATGGTTGCGTTACTCTCTTCCAGATAGATCAATTACAGTGTGTGGGCCATGGTCTCAGCCACCTCTTAAATCAATTATGGGCCATTACATTTAGTAGCCAGGACCTCTTCTGTGGACCTCCCCAGTGATTGGGTGCCATTGATGGGTCCCCTGGGCGGTCCGGTGAAGAAGTGTCTTGAGAGTGTCACAGATGTCAAAGATCCTCCTCGCTGGTGCTGCACTCTGAGGTTTTACTTTCTGAAGCTGCAGTCACATGTAGGACTGGGCCATAATTCAATATTAGCCTTTATGGAGGCTCTTTGTAATTGTATTGTGATTGTAAAATTAACAGCACAACAGGTTATTGATGTTTGTGATTTACAAAAGTGAAAATGATGCATTTGAGGTCTTGAAAACATCTGCAGTTTGACCTAGATCCACTGTTGCCCATACGTCTGGTCCTGACTCATCACAAACAAAACATCAAGAGGAACATGAAGTCATTCAGACTGACAGGTCGTTGTGTTTCATCAGGGCTACGTTGACCTGTTTTCACACCAGCCTAAACGAACCAAACAGGTACGGAGTTAAAGCATCCTTAACAGAACAGTTCATTATAATGATATGGATTTCATCCATATGGCCTGGCCTTACGTCGCCTGTACAGCATTGCTTCCTGAGTGAAAATGAATCAACAACTTAACAAAATTTAAGTGAAGAAATAAGCAGCAGCCAAATAAACCTCTGCAAATTAGCTTGCAGCGAACATGCCCATAAACACGTCCACCTCTCTAATCGAGTACCCCAGTGAGGAAATATTATGCCTTAGTGACCCTTGGTTTACTTTTACATCTACTCCTGCAAAAAAGAGATCACCATGGCAACACAACAGATTTTGAACTTACATTCTCTGCCCACAACGCTGACTGCTTCCAGGTCTTGGGGGAACGGCGTGGCTCCTGAGGACAGCTGAGGTAAGAAGGCGGCTAAGGTGAGAGCCAGGATGGCTGGCAGGATGGGTGGAGGCGAGCCAGGCATCAGCCTCATTTTGGCAGACGATGAGACCTCACCAGAAACACATGGCCCACAGCAGATTCACCTCTCACCTAAAATGAGACACAAGGTTATCAGGGTTAGCATGGTTAGCATATCTGAGCCCCCGTGAACACATTCTGCTAGAGCTAATGCTATATATTACAATACTCCTAACTTCATATTGTATTTTCTTACTCTATCAAGATACTTAAATCATGGTTAAAATTAAACTGCAACAATAACGTGATTGAACAATGACAGCGGCCATGTTTAAAGGTGGCAGCTAAGCTCTTATTAGCATGCAGTGCCTTATGTCAATGCGACAATGTGACTGAGTGTCCTCTGAACCGCCCAGATGCGAGAGTGCAGGCACACACATAAAAGAAAAGAGGTAGATGGAGTCAGAGAGAGAACCAGGCACAGGGAGGGGGGTGCAGCCAGGAGAGGAGGCGGGCCGCTGGGGCCCTGACCACCGGGACGACTGCCTCATTTACCACCATGTCTTTCACGGGTGACTTAGAGCAATTAAACTTTGCCTGGACCGAGGAGAACACCTCGTTCTACCTGCCATGACACCAGACCTTGATGGTAGCGTTAACTGCTCTGGTTAAAGGTCTGTATGTGTTATTTAAACAGCATCGTTAAAACAACTGTATTGGCTGAAGCCTTCCTGTGTAAAGTTTCCTGATTGGCAAACAGAAAACTCTAAACTGTCTGTAGTGTGAATGTGGCTGTGGGTCTATATGTGTACCTGGCCTCTCACTCAATACTGTAATACATTTATTATGGCAGAACTGGGATGCACATGCCATCATATGTCACTTTCATTCATGATTCATGAAGGGCAGTGATTCATAGTTTAAGAGAACTTGGATGTGGATGCACACTAAAATCTAATAAGCTATTTGTTGCACCACGGCCGGATTTTCCACCAAATTTGATTAAAATCTATTTCCATGATTTTGAGATATCTTGCTAACCTTCAGATAAACCAACAAACAGGATCACAAACAAATACTTCTTCATGGTGATAGTATGCAAAAATAGCTATTATACTTTACTATACAACTACATTTGTTGTTTCACCTGGTGCCAAATACATGGTACGTCCTTGTTGGCAGGTAAACAGGAAGTGCTTCATTCTTTCCGAATGAGTAGACACAAAAGGAAGTTTGCTTTGCATAAGTACAGGAGCAACTCAGTAGCTAAACAAAGAAAGAACACAATGAAAATAACCTTCAATAACAGAAAAGTCAAAAACCAAGATCTTACAACACCACAGGCTGCTTTTGATAAGTGGTCTCACAGAAATGTCTAACAAAATGAAAAACAGCGACAGCTCATCATGAAAAGATGCTGCAATGTCATCCGCCTGCATGAATTCAAGTCACAGATAACCATTTTCATTAAATAGTGTCTATGGAATAAACTACAGCTCTGGTCGTTGTGCATAAGGCTGACATTGTGCACAAATGTTAACTTCCACATCCGTCTCTGAGGGAGGAGACAGTGGCAGATGGATGGCAGAAGAATGTGTCGAAACAAAACACGACGACCCGTGCTCTCCGCCGACTTATTAAAGGCAGTGTGCCCTCCAAGGATGTTCTTACAGGCCTTCCTGGGTTTATGTTCTGTGTCGCTTGGCAATGAGACTTGGGCCTCATGGTTTTAAGTGGGAGCAGAAAATGAAGTCAACAGAGACATGAACTGTCATCAATATTGATAATAGTCTGCTTCATTTAAATTCAGAGGAGAAAGCTGCATTTAGCAATGAGGTCAAGCGATGATCACAACGCCATAAATCGAGGGGAGTGGGCGGGCGTCTGCTCGTGTTTACTTTGTGAAATACAACAGCTTGTGTGCCTTAGGCGATATATGAGGACAATATACCTGATGGATTAGCCTCATATGCCATGATTTGGATGGGGTTTTTTCTTGCCAAGGAGGACAACCATTTGAACAAACAGATTATGTTATAGTGGTATCACTGCAAGAGACAAATCCATAAGAAAAAAAAACTTAAAATGTCAAAAACATTCAGGGCAGAAAAATGGTTGAAACAACGCTGGTCTTGAAAATGCTTAAATTACCTAGAAAACAGCTCTGCAACAAAATGCAGCCCCAGAGAGTTCCAAATGCTAAACAATCTACATAACTAGTTCACACATGACGTGGATATGTACAGACAGCCACTGAGAAATATAAGCAGCACTTGGAGGGAACATTACATCCTTGTGAGGGAGGAAGGCAGAGATCATTTATTGACAAGCTGGGTGCTTAGCTGAAGGAATGCAGCCAGCAGTGTGATGATGATGATGATGCATGCAAAACGAGACAACCACAGTGAGTACAAGAGCTTATGCAAGACCAGTCACATACACTGAAACTCAAGCTAACACTTCAACTACAAGCCAAGACACATCATGCAGTCTCTTGATGGCTTTATCATTATCCTGAGCAAGCTTTACTGCATTAAAGGAACGGAGCGCGCTTAAGAGCGTGCCACTAAGCCATATAACTTTTTGGATTAAAACATTGATTGCCATATCATTACAGCTGTGTCAGGAAGCAGCACACTAGACAGACAGACACCTAATTACTGACACAATGTAATAAAGAACAAAACAAGCTCCTCTGGACGTCAGCTGCTGTAGAACCAGTTAGTCTGTGATGACATCAAGACAAATGAATGAGCGTGTGTAAAAACAAGATCCTTCACCTTCAGAGCTAGACTGACATTTTAAAATCATTCCCCAAATATTGTCATGGTGCTGTAGAGACATGAAGTATGTCAAGTAATGAACCGTCAGATTATTTGTGTTGTTTAATGGCTTGTAAGATTCTGCCTCCTTTAAATGAGAAATCTTAAGCTTAACACAGTCTTATGAGTTGTGTAAAGATGGCATTAGAACATAAACATGTATGCATATGAGAAGTCTGATTATCTTATAAAATGAGAAAAGGTTTGAGGAGAATAATATGTTTATATGCAGCAAGGTAAGGTATTACACCTAGTGCTAGTTAATGTGCGTATTTACAACACAGCCCTTTATGGTGCTCACTAGTTCTGTTTGTGTTATATTTTAGTGACCTGACTATATTCAGCAAATTCATGACGTTGTAGTTGGGCTCAAATGTGATTTGTCAGAAACGTAACAATGCCCATATCAAAGGCTGAGGCTCTGATTCAGTTCTGTTCCAGCTGAGTGGAATGGGTCCAATCTCCCGTGTTTACCTCCCATTTAAAGGCATCGAGAATTCATCTCCCCTCTGGAAGTCTGAACTTTCTTAATTGAACCTAACGCAAAGTGTAATCAGTTAGTGACTTTCTGTGCAGACTGAGGAGGCAGTGAATGGTTGATGAGCTGACAGCTGTAGAAGGGAAATAAGCCACCGCTTATCCCATCTTATGTTTGCCCTCTGTGTTTTAGGGTTTGGACGAGACGGCTCGGATCATTTGGTTTTTAATTAACTGGACTTGTTAAGCCATCTGGGAGACACTGGCAGTTGGACCTCTTTGGGAGAAAGGGGTTTCTGGGATACTGGGGCCCTCCATTGATTATCTGACATTCATTTGGATTAACAAAAGCGCTGCGTCTGCGGATTGATAAGATGTATCCACATAGAATTTTCAAGGCCTTCAACTGCCTTCATGCAGAAACCATACTTTACATTAAGGCATTTAGCAGACGCTTTTATCCAAAGCAATACCATTCCAGTTGTATCCTCAACCAGCTGTATTGCACAGTATGCACCTGTCGACTCTTGGGATGTCTCTTTTCTGCCAAATAAAAAGTGGAGCATAATCCTTATGCAGAATCACCCTCTAATATTCCCTGACTTCACCAGTGCATCAGCGGTGACGAGGCTAATCCACTCGCTTTTGATAGCTACAAAATACAATATTCCTTTCACCTCACACCTCTGTCCAGTTGAAATTCTCTCTGCCCACAGGCAGTGAAAATCGTTAAGCCACACTATCTCCAGCCTGACATATTTGTGGTACTCACTGGCCAACATAATGAGTGAGCATATCCCAGAACTCCTCGATAATTTCAGACACAATTAGACAGATTAGCCTCTGCTCTACGCCGGCCTTTACAGAACAGCTTCCTATGAGTAGGCACTATAACAACCCCATGATGATACGTCAAGTGTAAGGTATTTATGACTACACAATATTTAAGTGGTATAATTGTATTAAAGCAACACACACTGGTTGTAGAATATCCTGGAAGGGTAATTATGCTATATAATTCTTGCAAATCAACAAATGGAGCATTGTGGTGCTTATACATCCTAAACATGAGCTTACGCCAGTGTCTCCGTGACAGCCTTCACACCTTCACAACACTTTAGATGCAAATGCATCTTTACAGAAGTATATTCCTTTTAAAGTCACCCTGTATAACACTGCATATTGAAAAATGAAATACTGTAAGAATTCTGATGGCTAAAAATTAATTTTCCATAAGCATTAGGAAATAATAACAGGGTGTCAAGTTGTCTAGCTTTCCTTGCTTTGCCAGACCAGTAAATAGAAACCTGCCTGATGATTTTGTCTGCTGTTGTCAAAACAAGCACATGGGAATTTTAATGTGACAGGAGGAAAAACAACACATGATATGAATGGTGCGCGGTGAGACAAACATTTCATTGTTGAGGCCCGAGCCATATTCTCCCCCCCCCAAACCCCTTAGAAAGGTTCATCAGACCACCAATCTCCACTGCAGTCCCATGACACGAATAACACAGCACCATCTGCACAGAGCTGGTTTTCTATTAGTGCTCACATCCTTCCAAGAGTTCACTCTGAATGTCTTTTCTTGTGCAAAAATAACAGATGTTATGATGAAAAAACTCAATTTCCAGAGGACTGTACCTCAGTAGTTAGTGAATATTGACTGTCAATATTCTTTACACACAAAAAATCAGCTAAAGACACTTTTGTCTGTTTGCAGCAGTTCTGTCCTTTACCGACAGTCATTTCAATTCTGCACTCAACCCTCCCAGACAGCAGAAACTATGCTAATTAGATTTCCAATGGCTCCATGTAGACGTTGTCGCGGCAAATTGGAATTAGGATCAAGGAGCATTGGGCAATAATTGAGAGAATAACCCCCACAGGACACAGAGGTGGATTGTATGGGCCAGGTTTCAGACAGGTGTTACATGTGGTGCGAGTGAGTTCATTCTACTGTAGGCATTCAACCTAGCTCCAATTAAAAATGAAAAATGCCTTTAAAAAGCACCGTTACAAGATCACTACAGTTTATCAAGATATGTAGCCTTTAAAGATGCCTGTGGCGCGGTTGGTTTTTTTTTAATAGCACACTGAAATAGTAATGGTTCAAGAAAGTACAAGATACTTAATAACTAACTGGACCTTAATAATAGCTAACCACAATAAAACACTGCTTTGAACCTTTTCTGATGATTTCAAAGAATACGTTTTTGTATACTAAAGACAAAAAAGAAGTTAAGATCTCCCATTACTTGTACGCGGAGATGCCAGAAAGTTGGACAGAAATACATTTTAACTGATACACCCAAATATTTGAAGTTGTAAATCTACAGGCACAAACAATGCGATTAGCTTTATACCATTATAGTAAGTCACTCTACTTTAATTCTTAAATGAGATGTCACAGTTTAGTGTATAAACACTCTACACAGCTGAGACATCTAAGCTGGGCTGTTGAATACAAACATGTCAGATAAAGGAGCTGGGGATTTGGGTAAATTTCAAAAGGCCCTGCAGTGGCAAAACAGGATGGCTCCAGGGGATCTACGTGGCAACATTTTAAAAAGTCCATTAGCATCCCTGGTCAAAGAGGAGTGATGGCTGGCTTCTTGCATTTTACCAAGAATAGAAAATCAATGGTCCCCATAGTCCTTTAGTTCTCGGATTAGTATCTCAACTGCCTGGTGTCAGTATAATGTAGTCTGATTCTCACAGTGTCTGCCTAGTGCCATGGCAGGGAGAGGGCAAAATGGCATCCAGGATGAGATCTGTCTGTCAGGGGAGGTTGGGACCCTCCTTGCCATCAATGCCACTCAGTCTGTTCCCAGGGGAACGCTCCTTTAACCTCAGCGCCCACAGAGTTCAGACAAGTGACGGGTTGTCCTGTCGCAGAGGCCATCGATTGTCACCCCATTTCAGACTACTCTACTCTGTCCTCATCGAAGAATCCCCACAGATTAGAGCCTGGTTTATACTTGAGCTTCCATGGCAGATCTTTAGGGGATAGATGTCAAAGTAAAACCAAGCTGACAGCAAGAGCCAGCTAAAGCTCTGAAAACAGCTTCAGCACTGCAGTGATGACATACAGTACAATATCAGTTGTAGGCACAAGGATGCAAATACTGGTGCCTCACTGAACATCCAGTATGGCTAACACCCACTGCTTTGTCCATGGGTATCACTCTCAGAGAAAAGTAGCACAGCCTCCAGTCAGGCCTACTCTCAGGACTTCTTTTTGCAGACAGCGAGTTGGCCAGACTTCACACAGAGGGATGTATGCAGGACTCAGACAGGGAGACGGTTCTCTGATCGATCTGCAAAACCGCTGCAGGCATCATCCATCGTCTTCATGTCTATTTGTAATGGGCGAAAAAAAGCCCAGAGGGCTCTCGGTGGAAGAAGGGTCAGGCCTGCACCAATGGAATCGTCCTCATTCGTATGCGTCCCGTTAATCATTTAGATTCATCTTCAGAGAGGCCTATAATTCCCCGAGCATTGTGTGCTCCCTGTCAGTCAGGATGCACCTTCAATCTTCTCAGGTCCTCGTGGCATTTTCAAACGAGCCTTACCTTTGGGTCATCCAATCAAACAGATCCGTTTAAAATATGCTGGGCACCAATTGTGCAAACACATTTCCCTCATCTCCTCCCCCTCATACATAAAAGTGAATGTTAACCACCCCCTTCTCCTCTCAATCTCTCTGTCATCAATAATTCAGAATGTTATTGAGAAACACTACCTGAACCCTGTATTGACAGAAATCCAAGCACTGCCATTCCCTCAAGGGCGTCATAATTGGATACCCCCCGAGGCTACTGCTGCGAAATGAAGAGCAATAGGGGAAAGCAGGCTGAGTGTTGTTGTTTTCTGTATTTTGTGTGTTTCCATTTTTACTTTTCTATTTCAGGGACTTCAATCTGACCCAACAACTGAAGTCAGCCAACTTATCGACTCGAGGACAATCCCGTGGGAATGTTTAGAGGAGGGTAGGAAAGCATTTGAGTATCCTACCTTCACAGAGTGAAATCACAAAAGGAATCACTGAACAAGGGGCAGCTGTGTCATTTCAATCATTTGCAAAGACTTGATACATCGGAGTATGAAAATTTAAATTAACATCACATAATCTCATGTCATAAAGTACTAAACCCCATAAAAAAAGACAGCAGCCAGAATTTCTGTGGAATTCAAAACATCAGAAAAGGATGATTATAAAATAAAGAATTTACCATGAACAGGAATTTCCCTGACAAAGTTTTGAAGGTAGCATCAGTGTTCTCCCCTGTTAACTGATGGAAATACAACACTCCCATTCTAACGCTGTACACTGTCGTCTGCTCTGATGCTAAAACAATGTAGGAAAGAGCTGATATGAAGGAGAAAAGAGCAGACATAATCTCCCGTCCCAGGACACTTTCCACACTATTGTGCTGCCTGAGCCTGTCATGATTCACACAGAACTGCTGACCCCTACAAGGACATGAAGAGAGGCACACGCTAACCGCATATAGCAGATATTCAAAAGACTGGAAATATGCTAATAAAATATATTGTATATATTAAGGGGAGAAAGACAGGAGAAAGAAAAGGTGACGCTTTCTTGTTGCCAGGAAATGGCCGATCACTGTCGGTTTGGGGTCTGAGTCAAAGCAGGTGGTTAAAGTTGTTGTCTCCCTGCATCACCCTAAGGTGTAGAAACAAACTCATGGGGAGGGAAGAGCACAGAGCTTAGTGGTTTGTCTGTAGCTCTTTGATCAGATCTGATTGTGCGTGTATACTTACCAATATAACTAATTCATATTTGGTCACAATGTGTACAGGGCTTTCTAGAGGATTGGCTTGGCAAACCCTCCTCCTGCTGTCAGCGCGGTAGGCAGAAAACACTCACAATAAATCCTGCACAAACAAAAAGAAAACCTCCCACTTCAGCAAAACGGTGCCAGGACGAACAACAATTGGACAGTTAGTCGTCCAAATGACAACACAGGATGTTGACCTTCCAGCTAACCTTGAAGACAGAGTTGGAGGCTCATCATGCTTGTGATGCTTTTACACAGCTTGATTACTAAAATAAAAAGCAAAAAACAGTAGCACTGCAGAAAGCAGGGCACTGAAGACTCCTAATGTAAGGGCCACAACAACCCCCAAATCACCATCTGGCACGCACTACACTGGCTGATCAGATATACAGATAAACTGTACACATGCAAAGAAAGCCCTTAAAGGGTCAGAGGCACATCTGGGCAAGAACCTCTTCATAGGTTTCTTTTACATTTGCCTTATTTGAAAATACTCAGCCAGAGCCACTACATGCAAAGCCTGTATACGTGATAAACCCAATGGAAACACACTTCTTCTTTGCCATTGCTGAGCACGCCTCAGCTGACGACCACCACCTTGACGACTTCAAGGTGGCTTTGTGTCCGTTACCTCAGCAGCAGACAAAAAGCGAGTGAGACTTCTCTATTAACATGGTGGCTCTTTGATCTCCATCTCCCCTGTGGTACCAATTAGATTGCTGCACCGTTTGCATTTCAAACTCTTTGCGCTTCCTATTTTGAAAGACATCCTGCATGAATTATCAATCTACCGGAACTTTTATTCCCTCTCGACGAAAATTGAATTATGAGTGGCATATTTCTAAAGTTTGGCTCATTCAAACGAGGAAACTCTTGATCTCTAAAGGGATGCAGTGTTAGATATCCGGGATTCAGCACTGATAACTGTTGCCTTCACTCAGTGTGAAAGCTTTTAGTTCACAATGATGCAATGAGGGGGCCTCCTGCTTATTTCTGTTAGTCTTGACAAAAGGAGAGGTCACAGTGTGCCAAAACAGAGATTTCTGCTCAAAATATAAAACATAGGAAGGCAGAGTAGTTGAGAATTGATCAAAGGAAGATAAATAGCTGCGAAGATTCTTCCACTGACTTTATCCCTCGTTAGCGGAGGCAATCACAGAGCCGTCACCCACAAGATCCATCCCTGTCACATTATCCCAACAAGATTATAAGGAGGAGAGGGAAGACAAAAGCTACCAAGGGAATGTGTGACAAAAGTACATTTGGTGAATTTCAGTTGAACAAGACCCAAATGCAGCAAGCCCTGCTTTTATAAATGAATGATTTCTGCAATCTGAGCAGTCGATGCTGATGAAGGGAAATATAAATCAAGGGTAAGAGTGAGGCTTTTTGGCGAGAGTGCCTCACAGAGATAATGGCATCATCATGCCTGTGTGGTTCGCTGTTCTTGGGAAGATTAAACACTTTATCATTGTCTTTGGGACAAACAGTCCCTGTACGTAGAGCGTGCATCCAATTATTAGACAACTTTTCTGCTCAAACCCGACATCCGCACGTCAGCTTCATCACACACCACAAGCCTTAAGAGGAGAGATGAAAAGAGACAGCAGTCTTATCAGGGCAGTGCTACCTTTCAGGGCAGTAGCCCACAGTGGCAGCTGACCTCACTTTTATTACCACTGTCTCACACTGATGATATCATCTAAACACATGTGAAAGACCCAGAAGCTTTCAAGCTCAGTTTATCTCATTTTATGGCTCTAACAACTCCGTCTGTCCTAAGAAAAGTCAATGGCCATGGGCAATCATACACCAAGCTGCAGTGTGGCTCCCCTCACCTCGTCAACGTCTACACTGTCATGGAACATGGGAGGAAGATAGCAGGAGCATAAAAACAGAAAAATGGGACATGAGCAGTGACAGTAAGAAAGACAGTAAATCTAAATGTAGAAAAGGAGGAGGAGGAGGAGGGGACTGACAGCGTCTCACAGCTCACTGGTCTGGAATCAGCCAGACAATCAATTTCACCACTCAGATTCAGCCTGGCAGCTCCTGCTTCAGTGGCACCACAGGTAGCACCAATTATCAACAGTGCTATATTACTTTAATGATGAGCCAAAGTAGTCAAATGAGACACACATACGACATGCAAAAGTATAAAACTGGCTTTGTCTACCTCTGTTTCTATGGACAACTACTGACAACAAACATGGTGGCCCATTGTGTTTACATTTGATTTTTTTATTATCTTTTTTAACTTCCTTTATTTGTGTCAATGCACAATTTAAGGAATATGTCAAGATTTAAGAATCAAAAACAACTGCAAATATGTGTTGTTTGCTGCAAATACTGAGCTTGATGGTATTCTGGGATTCTGAAATTGTGGTTCCTGTTGCTCTGCTGGGTTAAATGCCATTTGAGATTCTGAGGTCCATATAAGACGCAAATTCTTGTAGTATTTGTTATTACTACTACGACACTCCTGAGTGCAGTTGCAGTTGCTGTGGCTAACAGTAGCTCCGGTTTGTGCCTCTCACATATAGCTGGTGGTAGCATCCGAACACGATTTATTCCTCTGCAGCGGCAGTAAACACAGCACACGGGCCCGCTGGTAACGGTCCTATATGAGCTTACACACTACAGTCTGCTGCCTCACTCCTCTGTTGCATGTTTCTGTAAAGGCTAGATGAGAGAGCACTAGCTTGATTTGAGGGTGTTGATTTTAAGCCGACACTGCGTGCACTTGATATTTCACAACTTTTTAAGGTTGATGAAATGAAATAAACCCGGCGTTAACGTGACCTGGATGCAGCGCAAAGTTATTACATGACTGTCTTCTACATCTTGCTCATAAACATTCAGGCTTGTACCTGTTGTCTAAGGTTGTTGGAGTCGGAGAAAGCAATACCTCTCCTGAATTAACAAATTCAATGACGAATCAGAAGACCCAGTCACCAGTCTGACATATCTAATCTGATTTACTTTCCGAGGCTGCATCAGAGACATCAATCACATTGTTCTTCTGACAACGAGGCGCCTTTACCGGCTCAGCAGCACTGAAGTGTTGTTAAATTAGACTGCTGGCTGCTTGTGTCTAATGTGTCCGAGTTGTGTGTTAAAGCAAGGCCCGGATCTCAGTTTAGATAATGTAGCCTTTCCAGCACTTAAGGAGGATAAGCTCTTATCTCTGTCTAAATCCCCAACAGTCATTAGAGGCGACAGGGCCGGCTAAGAAGTCCATCTAATTAGGGCTCAAATCATCCTTCCCTCCTTCCAACATAAAGATCACTGCAATAGACACTGGGGATTATACAGGCATTGTATTTAGGGTGTAATTACTTACACCTTCATATGAGTGACGACTGAACGGAGCACTAGTGTTTTTTACAGCTTGAGTTTGTGATTTAAAATTATAAGGAGGTATGTTACTATAAGAATCTTGCTCACCATTTTACTACTTTAGTCATTGAATATAAGCAATGTGCTACTTAACATCCATTACCAGATGTCTAATTGTTTGAAAATCTATGTCTCCTTGACAGACACCTCTTTAAAGTGTATTGAGTCAAGAGTCCTTGTGGAAAGCTCCATGTTGCCCCACAAACACAAAACACTTCATAGTGGCAGATCAAAGCAGCGCATGTAGTATTTATCTGTCGACTCCCTCGCTGTTCCTGAGCCCAAGTGTTCCACTCATCTGCATTTTCGGTTTTCAGAGACACGAGTGATGCCGACACAAAGAGAATAAAAGAAGTTCAGAACAAACCAATTCACAATGGGAGGGCAGACGTACCGCCGACTCTGATTCTGTTCCTTCCCACCCCCTCCTCCTCCTCTCTCTTCATCCTTCCACTTGGACTGACCAAGCAGCCATAATAACAGGAACGTGAAGGGACAAACAGGGCCATCTATAATGGGTCTAGATACTGGCACTAGCGTGATGTTGAGCCTGGGTGGTGGTGTCATTAAGTGCGAGTGCGTGATAAATGCAGTCTGCTTGTCGGATTTGAGATTCTCATTAGTCTGTGTTCAGGAGGAGACCTGGGGCCATTACTCTTGTGGCTGAATGTGTCTGTGTATACGAGCGAGAGAAGGTGTACGCTATCGTTTGCATACACAGAGGCATTTTAGACGACGTGTCTCTCCCTCTGGTAGCCATGCTTGATTCTTTGATATTTCATGAAATTATCAAGCTGTGTGTTTTGACACTATGGCTAACAACAAACCACTTTCCTGTGTCACAGTATTCATAAATCTTACTTCCTTGCTTAGTAGCAACGTTAACTGAACCGACACCCACACCACAACGATCCTTCAGCCTCCCTGCCATGTTCAAATGCAGTTAGCCATTATTTCTGTACAGCTCTCCACTGAACTGTGGCTGCCAGGATGTTAGGGATACAGTGGCTGTAAAGCAAAAAAAAGGACACATGCTGTGCAATATAAGCATTGTGTGAGAATGTAATTTAATGCTGCCAGTGTCTCTCCCTTACACAAGTCGGGAGTATGGTATCTTTAAATGTGCAATAGCAAAAGGATGTATACACAGAGGAAACATATTCCTTTATCCGTTGGCACAATGTGACAGTATGTCATGTTGAATTTCCAAAACGATTCCTTTCAGCTGCACAGGGGATGAAGGAAGAGGAAGCCGCCCGCCCTGTCTGCCTGCGTCAGTGGCTGTACCAATCGTCTGGACGTCTGGCCCAATCAATACTGGGAGACGAGCATCTGCCTGGGTTACTTTACCTCTGTCCTCACAGCCCTCTGAGGCTGTTCTGCAGACAGCCACGTGCTGCTGGCTCATATCGGAGACGGGGCTTATCGCAGAACAACACAGGAAACGCGATGCCACGTAGTGCGGCTGCTGACACGTTCATTTGTCACTGGTGATACGGTTTGTCAAACTATTCCCCGAGTTCGTCAGCCACCTGGCCTTATTTGCTCACTTGGCAGATGACTTTTCAGCCCTCTTGAGAAATCCTACGCAACAATGACCTTGATGCTCAATCGCCGCATATTTTCCATTATGTACGAGCCTTTGTGAAGCGGGCACCCTGTTGTTCTTCAATTCAAGACTATGTCCTGGGTACTGATGAACCTGCATGAGAGCTATACAAAAATGAGTCTGTTTCAATAACTGACACCATCTCTTGCCTCAAAAACAACAGCAATGAGATTGTTCAGATAGCTGTAAAATCACAAGATTAAAAACACACAGAACCTCTGAGGAGAGACGAGCTTTTAGCTTTTAGCTAAGTCAACATAGACCGGAGAGACAGAATAATAAATAGAGAGGTAAATAGAGAGGCAGGTAGTCAGTAAGATTGTTTGGAGGTCTAGGGGGAAGTCTCTGGTGTATTTACAAGACTCCTGAAGTTTCTGAGCAGTCTGCACATGCTAATTAAAGCTAAAGAAAATCAGTACTGTATCCAGAGGGACAATGATGGGGTTTGCAGGTTACCACCAAAGGAATACATTTGCATTACTTGTGAAGGTTTAGTGCTTAAAAGTACATATTTACACTAGGTTTTCTAGTGTCTTGATTTGTTAAGTTGATCTGTCTTTTGACTTTAAGACACATTTATCAGAAGCAAAGTTTTAAATGGTGGCAACCGAAAGGCTTTTTGAGGTAACACTGTATGTATATGTGGAGCTGCTACGCAACAGTATGTCTGAACCATGCAAACATCATTATGTTCGGTACTATGTATAAATACAGTGAATGCAAAAGGAAAAGAAGAAGTGATGAATCTTGTCCAACAGGCTGGTAAAACCTAGGTTTCATTCAGAATTAAGAAACAATCTGAAGGTTTCATGTAAAATCAAGAGAACAATGAACTGAGTGTGCGTGACGAAGAACATTTATAACTTATCGTTTTAATGTTTGCTTATGTACGTGTATGACAAAGTATCATAGCAAGCACCCAAGACCCATAAACACTTACTCTACTCAATGTACACAGTTGAACTGTGTGAATGTTTTTGCTGTCTTGAGTTGTGTTCAACACTGTGGCCTGTGGCCTGGCTGCCGTCCAAAATCACAACAAATGTGTTTTTAAAGGAATTGCAAAAGAGATCCGTATTGACTTTCAGAAATAAGGGGATCTGAAAGGCTTTAAGGAAAAAGAAAACTTTATACACACACACACACACACACTTTACAGCCACTCAAGGAAAGGTGGCTGGTATCCTGAATCAGGTGCTGGCTTATTAATAACCAAAATAACACAACACTGTTTCTGCCTTTTAATAAAGTAGCCTACTTCCCGACTCTTAAGGAATGAATCTTACTCTATGGTAACAGTGAAGTGAATTCTTAAAAACTAATTTAAATTTAAATGCCAGTTAAACTAAAGTGTTGCTTGCATGCTTGGAAGTGATTGGGGGGCAAAATCCACAGTCCGTGTTGTGAGTGAAAATGCATCCAAAGTTTAGTAGAAGCTACTGTGAGGCTTCAGCTGCCTGAGACAAATAAAGGGGATATTTTCCAAAGCTGAGAAGTCTTTTTAGCAGTGGAGGGACAGCAAGAGATTTTCACACAGCTTTAGAAGATAGCCACTTAATTTTGAAGTCGCACATTGTCGCACATTGGCTTCAGATAAAAGTTGTATTTCTGCACAGAATGAAGACCGTGGACATTCTCCCCAATCGGTTCAGTTGGAAGTATGTTAGGAAGAGATCTCTTAATGGCCAGTATAAACAGGAGGAATGATTACAGCAAGCGAAACCTGTTTTCAATGTGCATATGGTTTTATCCTTTAATAACTGCACTCCACTGTATCACAATTAAAAACTCAAACTGCTGGTATTCACAAATGGGACATTTCTCTGGAAGAGGAATGAGGCAGATTCACTTTAATCTCTGATTTAATTTCACTGCTTCTGTCTCAGTGATGTGGAACTGCAGATGTCTTCTCTGTGCTTAAGCCCTTTGGCCATATGCTCTTGCTGCCCGGATCGTGACACAAATGGTTTTTAATCAGTCTTTTCAATGACGGAGCACATTGTGTCATTAAAAACACAAGGCTTGGAGGCTTCTCTGAGCCTCTGTGGCTGCAGCTAGGCTCTGAGATCTGAGATCCAGTGCTGCCTTGCAAAATAAATCTCAAGTTCAGTTCATAAACTGTGTGGCTTTCAGATCTGTTTGAGCGGGCTGGATCCCGGTACCATCCAAAAACACAAGTTTCTCTCATTGTTTGGCTAAAGAGTGCATTCAGAAGACTTGCACCCTGAAGTCTGTGGTTTAGCAAGATTGTCCCCTTCTGTTGTGCTCACATTGTGTCTGGATAAACCCTGCTTTAGACAAACGTTAACACCGTGGAAAGCAAGCATCTGCTAACTAAACCGGTAGCCTACGTTCAGAGGTTCCATGGAAACGGGGTTAATGTGATGTTACAAATGACCTACAGCCACTGCTTTTACATCATACTCTAAAGCTCATTTGGAACATGAAGAATATCCACCTCCTTTTTGGCACAGAAGAATAAAGGGAAAGAAGAAATCACCATATCACTTCAGCAAACACGTGCAGCGGCGGTGTCAAGCCGACAAACAGCCCAAACCTAAAAAATACAGATCCTATTACATCTCATACAGCTATTTTGGACCCGAGCCAACTGTCCAAATAGATCAATTTTAATGTGCACAGGAGTTATCTGAACCTGACAGAACTTTAATGGGCAAATACATGAACTTTACTATAATTGAATTTAATTTGGGTTCAGCCCTCAAAGTAAACATTATTCAATAGCATCGGACATTACCATAAATTAAGACTAATTTCAGACCAGCTCTAAAATAAGATTCACTAGTTTTTGACCTTTTTGTGTTGTTTAAGACAAAAACGTATTAAACTGTTGACCTTTTGCTTATTTCAATTGTTTGAATTACAAACTTTGGAGGGCTTCCTGACTTTCACCTCACCTTCAAGTGATCCCACACTTAATATCCTAATTTACTAAATGTTTCAGACCTGAGCACAGGGATGTATTTGCTTAGGGATGAAAGAGGGTTGAGGTTAAAGCAAAGCACACTTCCCCAGCACCTGAATCTTGTTCCTGACACGGACGTTGATGCTGAGCGCTGTGCAGCAGGACTTCGGCCATGTTTGCTGACACTGTAGAAGCAGTTATGCCCTTTTAGAGGGTTTTCTTTTCCATTACAGCCAGATGATTTATTTAAACTCTGCCGCAGATTTGTTTTTGCACTCCAAGTTCTGGGAGCTTTTTGTTTCTCTATGAATATGTCGAGTTTAAACACTAGTCTTGGTTATGAGGAGTAAGGCCTGCAGATTTTTTGTGCTGACAGTGAAAGAGCTGTTAACACAAACGGGGGGCTTTGTCTCTCCTCGCAGCTTGCCGTCTGTGTTCCGGCATTGACACGCAATTGCATTTGTGTGTGTTCCTGTAACAAACTGGCTCCTGTCCAGCAACTCGGAGTGTCTAATAGCGTGTGGACATCTCATAAAACATTGCATGCTGTGTGAGGATTGTGCTAAGCTGGCTAGATTAACTAGCCCCTGCATCGCTTCAGCTTTCCCACGTGAGGATAATTAGCCGTCGATAAACATGAAAGTCAGCAAAAAGCTTTTTTGAAGTTTAAATATTAGTCTGAAATGCATGTTTCAGTGGAAAGTCGATATGGTACTCCCTGTGATTATAAAGCTCCACCGATGACTGTTGAATAGCAGCTGAAGTGGTGATCAATAACAACATTATTCTTTTCTCTGCTTGAGAAGAAAACCCAAAAAGGGCGTCAAACGTTTGAGAACTTAGCTCTCATGTTTTCTTAGTTTTCTTCCTGTACCTTTTATCTTTTCTCTGGCGGCCCGAGGTGCTGAGAGCGCGCCACGACTCCCACACAGATGACTCTGCAGATGCCTGTCAGGAAGAGGCAGGGAATACATCACATCTGCGGATCGATATCCTCTGCTTAGGGCTTGAAAGTTCACCGAATATTAAGCAACCGTGGGAAAGTTATCCCGTCACGTTCCAGGTGAGGAGAGCCAAAGCCAGCAATTATCCCGTCCTGCCGCCCACAGAGTGAACGCAGGGTTTTAATCAAAAGAGAACCGGATCCATTAACAAACCCACTTCATTTAAAACACCTTTTTTTATGGTTAACTCCATTTGGAGCCATAATTTGACTGGACAGATTGGTTTGCTCTGTTCGTACTCTATAAAAGTGTTACCTGTTTAGCTACAAACAACTTACCATGGCTCAATATATATATATATATATATATATATTACATTACAAGACTGATGTGGTCATCTGAAAGCCTTGGTTGCATGCTGAGTTTGAACACGCCAGCATCCGTGGTGCTTTACTGAGGCAGCCGACAGACATCAAGACGTATGTATTAACAAATGTCTTGGCCGAGAGTTGCTGAGAATGTCAGCTAACTCTCTAGCTAGTTATCTGTCGGCTGAAAGCAGAGAGTGACAGTGAACAGTCTGACTGTTACTCAGCATGAGACTATTAAAGAGAAACTGACATTTTTAAACATGGGCCCTATCTTTTATTTTTTTTTAAACAGATGTTGAGGTATAAATTACTTTTGCTTGGTCTGAAAGTTTTGGAGTTGGTCCAGTAGATCGCCTCCGCCGGCATCTGTGAACAGGCTGCAAGGTAGTCACTGCGGGCTTGAGCTTGTTGCCACTGACAGACTCAGGCTGTTACTCTGTCTGACAACATTATGAAAATGAGGACAGAGATGAACCTTTTTGTTAAAGAGTGAGATCTTTTTTATTTTATCGGAAACACAAGTCTCGCCCAAGGAAAGGTGTCACTCTGAAGGTTGAGTCGTGGCAGGAAAACATAACCCTTTACATTTGACCAGTGTTACTGAAGCACCGTGTCTTCACTGAAGTTTGGACAAATTTTACTGAGAGTTAATGAAAGGGGCACGTCCATAAATCTTTATATCAATACTGACCATTTCTATGAATTTAATTTGATTTATATTTCTTTTAAAATTAGATGTCGTCTTTACAGTTGATCAGTTTTACAGTCCAATTCTTGATGTGAGTACTTGTCAATTTGTCTGGTAAGAATTCAATGTAATGCAGTTCAACGTGTAGTTTTCACTCAAACAAGCAATTTTACAAACTGCATCATATGACACTGGGAGGAAACTGAAATATATGAATTCTACCATCAAGACAAATAAAACTAATCTGAAATGATCACCGTTTTCCTGCCTGGTTGCTGCTCTCGAGCTAAGCGTGTAACTGTTGTTCCTGCACTAAGACAAATCTCAGAAAGCTCACATTTATCAGAGTCAAGAGGACCAACGTTAAAGCTCTTTCTATTTGTTGCCTTTGAAGAAAGTTTGTCTCTTTATTTTTAATTTTCACCTCCTGTGAGCTGAGATTCTGTTCCCTGTTATGTGATTTCAGCTAAGATGGGTGCATTTTTAAAATCCCATTGCGTGCCCAAAGCAGCTGTAAAGAAAACCCAATTTAGGGAACATTTTCACATCCCTGGGACACAGCGTAATGAGCATTGCCAGTCAGACAAACTATGATCTTACCAAAAGTCATGTTGCAAGGAAAAACACCCATGGGGATTTCAGTCAAGCTGTAGCAAAGCCTCGTGGGTAAACATTGTTAAGACCGCAGCTCTGTAAATAGAACAGCCTGCTTCCATGTACAGCCTGCTGACATGTATGATGTAGGATGGGTGTTGCAGCTCCCAAAGTCCCACCTACCATTAGTCGGAGCTCTGTCTCTCTGTCAAATCCCCCGGCATCCCTTCGCCTCTCCAAGTGGAGCCAAGCAGAGCGCCTCTGACAGTCAGCAAGCGCCTCGGCTGCACACATCATTGATACTAATGGGGAAGGAGGGCTGGGGTAGGGTGGCATGTGTGTTGGAGTTCGCTGCGGTGCAAGCTTTTGCGTACGGGGTAACCAAACTCACGATTACGCAAGTGGGACATGTGTGGATGCTCTGTAGCACGGAGATCAATCCATGTCGCAGCAAGAAATGGCATGACAACCAGTCTCCTCCCCGTCGCCATCTGCCTCCTCTGTGCCAATTTGTCACAGCACATCCAAGTGTGGCCATGCCCTCATTTAACATTGAGCAAGAGCCCGACTCAGAGAAGTCCACGAGGAAGAAAAGGAAAGGAGGAGAAAATAAGGGCACTGACAAAGACTGCAGCCCTTGGGGGGGAACAGTGAGAGGTCAACTGGAGTTTATCAGAGGGCAAAGACAAGAAAAATACCGGCTGAGGTACCACATACCTGCAACACTCTGGACATTTGTCACACGTCTCCTTCCTCGACCAATCTTTGCCATTTAAATGTTTTTGCACAAAAAGGTAGAAATACCAAAGAAAAGAGAGACAGCTGCATTCTCAGTGTGGCACAGATTTGAAGGAACGTTTCCTTAATTTGGTAGCTGAACAAACAGGTGCTAAAACTGCGTTCCTGCAGAGAGGAGGCGGGGTGTAGAGCGGTGTTAATGAGTTATAAAAACCCACCCCTGAGAAATAATAGATACAATTTGTTGAATCTGAACTCATCAGTAGGTCCGTGCAGGAGTTTAATTCAGTGCATGTGCTTGAAAAGTTGAGCAGGGTTTACGAAGAGCTTTCTGATGTTTTGGTTTGGTATACAAAGATCTTTTCTGTTTTCTCCAGTAAAGCCTGTGGGCCATGAACAAATGTTCATACATCCAAAATATGCATCAAACTATGCTTCACTCATAGTAGGAAGGACACAATGCATGCACTGTCGAGTGAGTGGGTGACAAGATATGAAAGCAATGCCACTCAGTCTCTTTCTGCCTCCGTCTCTCTCTCTCTCTCGCTCTCTCTCTCACATTTTTTGGCACGATAATACCTCTATTCAACTCAGCGGTCTGATCATGTTTCACGCTTGTGCTCCTGCATTGACTGCCGTTCTGTCCCATTTCACCCGCTTTGATACGTCTTTGTGTCATCAATAACGACAGGCAGAAAATGGCTGTCCACGCTGGGGCCCTCGTGCCACCACGATGTCAGCGATGCAGTTCAACACCTCGTTCCTATACACACGACCTTCTTACCAAACCGTCATGTATTTTTTCCCTGCTGTCAGCAGAGAGCAATGCCAGAGTGGTGGGCTTGCCTTCACTTTGACTGACACACAATGCTCCACAATGGCCCCGTGTTGCACATATGCACGGCCAGCCAAAAGAGGGATCACAGCACAATACTGGCGCTTTGAAAAGGGAGCATGAATAAAGACATAGCCCAACGTGAGCATACTGTCAAACTGCTGCAAATAAGAGCTCATGGGGACAATGCCCCGGCTAGGCCTGGAAAAACAATGTGTTTATGTTACATAAAGTATTTGTGCTTGTTTATTTGTCTACCTGAATGTGTGAGGCAGACCTGTGATTGAAAGCTCTCGAGTGTCTTTTTGCCACTTTGGAAAAACACTTCAAAATCATGACCTGCACTGGCTTATACAATCAGGAATGGGTGTAATAGGGGAAGGCCATTAACTGGCAGACTGTTTTCTCTCCATTACTGTGACCATTCTGAGCCTCACAGGGTGTGAACTTGTGAAATTATAGCACACAAATAAGTCATCATTTCATACATTCGTCTTAATGACCCACAGTATTCTGTGGAATTTCTGTGATTGAGTGTGCAAGTGTGAATAAAACACAGCGAGGGAGCGCCTCTGTGGCCCAATGGTTACTGCAGATTGCGACTTTGCCACATGGTCGCAACAGGCGACCATATTTTGCCTCTTCACTGTCGCTGTCTGAAAAAAGTAAAAAAATGCAACTCCCAAAATATTTTTTTTTTAAATAAAAAATAGGCGCACAATGTTCTGGTTCACTCTTATTGCAGCTGCTTTCAGTTAGAAAGAGCTCTAAAGATCCACTGTACACCACCTGCTCAGCAGCAAACAGCAGACAGACACAGTCAGCAACTAGCCGGTGAACATAGTGCAGCATTTAGCAGCTAAAGAGCCAGACGCTTCCCTCAGGAGCTGGTAGAGAGCAAAAACAGAGCTAGAAGAGAGGGAACTATGGACCTTCATCAGCTGAATAACTGGATGTGTAAATAGGCAACGGTTTGACAACAAGGTGATTATATGTCAGTAAAAGTGTCACAATTTATTTCTGCTTCCACCAACTGCCAACCCCCCCCCAATTCTCTTCTTACTACGAGTGATGGGGTCTGACATAAGCACAGTTTCTCCGAAGTAGTTAGATACATTTTTGTTATTCTTTAAAAGAGATTTCTGTGTTTGTGTTTTTGTCTGAGTAAGCTCTGCTCACTAGTCTGAAGTAGTTCAACCTTGGTGGGAAAGAAATGCTCGAAATCCAGCAGAGGTTGGATATTTAGTTTTATTTAGAAATATGTACGAACTCAACAAAGATTTCAGATGCTTTAATTAAGCTTGTGCTGGAGTCGCACTGATTGTCTTTGTCACGCAAAAATTATTAGAAGCACACCGATAGTATTTTGAGATACTGTATTCATCTCTAAATGAGAAGTCGAGTTGTTTTGCTTTTACAAAACAGCTCAAAATCTAAGTGGTGACATTTAATGTGTGTACAGGAATCACAAGTGAACTTACAGAGTTCATCCAACGACCCACCAATCCACCGATCTGTAGCTCCTCCTGCTTCTCTCAGGAAGTGACCTCAGCAGAGTGGGTCTCGGGGGCAGGGTTTGAAGATGGGGTGGTTGGTGGGGGGGTCAGGGGTTGTAACCCCCTTTGAGGTTCTCCCTCTGAAAACGTTCAGTCTTCAACAAACTTCCTGTGAGAACAAACAGAAAAAAACCATGAGAATGGACAACAACACGAGGAACAGCTGCTCTGCTGAACAACCTCAGGGGCGTCTCGTTTTGCTTAAACGGGACCACTGACCCGCAGAGCCCCCATGAAGAAGGGCTCTATGTCCTCTTAGTAGAGTCTCCTCAGTCACTCTGCTGTCATAACATCAGAGCTGACACGAACAGAGAGGCCATGAAGAGAGCCAGATGTGCTGGGTTTCACAGGGTTTACGGTTCTCAGACTACAGGGAGACGCTTGCCAGTATAGCCATGTTTTCTTTGATGTACGTTTTCTGAAATGTGTGTTCAAGTCTTTATATACTGACAACAAATATATCCATGCCATGAGTTTCCATGTCCAAATCCTTCCCCTCGCCTACACACTGTTTGTGTCTATATATCCAAATGCACCATGTGGTGTAACATGCCTACGCTTTTGGTAAACTGTGTGGGCACTTCATCCAAAGCTTGTTTTAATAACTGACAATATGGAGGAAATAAGTAACGGGACTGACGTACCTCAGGATGGCTGAGCGTGTGAAGTGTTAGTATACAGGTCAACTTAACAAACCTGAATCTCAGGTCCCGCATCATTCACCATGTTTACTGCTAACTTTCTTTTTTTCAACAAATAGTTCTCAAAACTTCCTAGTCTCTGTTCTCAGGAGACTCATCCGTGCAGCGCAGCTGGTGTTTAGACCACCACTGTTCGGTCGTTAGCTCACCTCACCGACTGTACTGTCATCCTGGAGCCAGCCTCCCCGTGGAAAAAACACAATCAACACAGAAAAGAATTCATGACAGATTAACTTCCTATAAATCCATTCTTGCAAGCTCAGCAACCCCCAAACACACACGCCGTTTATCTCTGATGACCAGTGGTGACTAATAGCAGCAGTCTGAGGGTTTTCTGGAGCCCAGCTTACCTCCTACACAGACTTTCAGCTACACACATATACACCTATACCCTCATCTCATGGCACACAAAAGGGGGGGGGGGGGGGTCGTGACCAAACAGGGATTCCTAACATCCTATTGCCTTGGATAAACACTGTCCAGCTCACTGACTGGCACACATATTGCAGCAGATG
>JAVQJL010071416.1:0-48035 GCA_036024295.1 Nannoperca obscura | reverse complement strand
TGCAGGATTCACACAGACTGTCTGTGAAGACCTGGACAGAAGAGGAGAGTGACCGAGCTGACAGCACACTTAGCAGGTATACACACACACACACACACACACACACACACATATATGTTCCTGATTGTATGTATGGTGCTGGTATCTGTACAAACGTAGAGTTACTTATAGTTTCACAATACTGATATTCCTGTTGTTGCTACTGTTATCATGCCATCGTGTCACAATATGAACATCTTTTGAGAAGTAAAGCATTACGTAATTCTTCCCATGTGAAGCACAGAGTCTGCAGCTGTATTTATTATATATTTGTGACATGTTTATGTGTGTAGAGCACCGTCGGTGTGCGATGACACTTCTTCAGAGCTTCAGAGAATGGCGGCCATTGATAGAAGAGATATTAATTCCCAGAATTCCTTTCATGGGCGAGGTGCTCTGTCCAGGTATGGCAGGTGATGAATGAATGAATAAACTGAGGTTGACTTCAAATTCAAAAGTATATATTGAGATCTCTTTTATTTCCAGTGTGAGACAGTTTACATTATTGGAAACAAGTTCACTATGGTTGCTCTGTATTACAAACCCCCCGACTACCTGTCACCAGGATAGTCAGTATGGTGATGACTCTGAGAGAATGGGCACAGAAGAGTTTGGCTGAGGAGACGGAGCGACCGGATTCCTTCTTGGAGCGTTTCAGAGGCCCCGCCCAGATGGACATACAAGCCCCGCCCAGCAGGTTCAGCCACAGCCGCACTGGCTCTGATGCAGATAATGAAATCAGACACTCCAGACGCACGTAAGAAGAAAATAAAACACTTACAAAATGCACGAATGACATGACACTTACACATGAATCTCTGTTTTTTGCCAGGAGGAGGAAGTGTAATGTCGTGGTCTTGTCTCCATCTGATGACGCATACTACCACTGGCTGATGGTGATTGGTGCTGCTGTTTTTTATAACTGGACCCTCCTAGTTGTCAGGTTGGGAACTATTACTGTGCCTATACAGCAATACTTGTGACAGTACTACTCCTTGTACGACTATGTATTCTATTTCTTAGGCATGCCACTGATCTACTACTTGTACAGCTTCAACTGCTGCTCAATTTCTGTAGAAACACATGTCACCTAAAGCTTTCTGAAGGGATATTCGGAAACCTGTGGCTTTTTGTTGCTAGTTTCTGGTGCAAGAAATCCAATATTTGGGCTTAAGGGATAAGGAGGCATGAGCAGGACTCATATAAGGTAATGTGTTTTAGATATTTTAGATATTTCTCTGAGGGATTGGTAGAGACCAAAAACAGAACTAAAAGGAGGGTGATTTTTGGACAGAAATGCATCTTCAAATTCATGCTAATGTTTCTACTTGTCTATAAATAGGCAAGTGTTTGACAACAGGTTTGCCATATCAACTTTACAGGGGGATAACATGTCTGTTGTGTTCATAGCTTGTTGCAGAGCCCCAAATGGTAAATAAAATCAATGAATGATGTTTTAATGGAGCACTAACTGGAACACTAATACTGTAAAGTGCCAGCAGCAGCTTTTTTTTGGTCTCCTTGTACTGCAGTGCGTGATCGCTGCTAATTATACATTGGTCCAAAGGGGATGTAGCTACCTGCCTGCTCCAGTACACATGATGTCACCAGCCACTTTTTCTGATTTAATGTCAAAATAATGATTGACTTTGTGTTTTAAAAAAGAAGTTAGTCCCAGGAGTTTGGTATTAGGTTCAATATTCGACCATAACGCTTGGCTCTTGTTAGAATATTCTTTACTAATGCTTCATGGTTTGTTAGGGCCTGTTTCGATGAGCTCCAGATGAAGAACGTGTTGGTGTGGCTGGTACTGGACTACGTCTGTGATGGAGTCTATATCCTGGATATAGCTGTTCGTCTCCACACAGGTACTCAAAACACCTGTCAAAGAGACAAGGCTCACATGTGTCATGTGAGAGACACCTGCTTTCATTGCTCATTCATTCATGTTTCTGTTTGTGAAGGTTTCTTGGATCAAGGCTTGATGGTGAAAGATGTGCGGCGTCTGAGAGAAACCTACGTTCGAACCCTACAGTGTAAAGTTGACCTCTGCTCCATCCTTCCAACTGACCTCCTGTACCTGACCGTTGGAATCAGCTACACTCCTCTTCTTCGATTCAACCGGCTGCTGCGTCTGCCACGCCTGTTTGAGTTGTTTGAACGCACCGAGACACGGACGAGCTACCCCAACGCTTTCCGCATCTGTAAACTGGTTCTGTACATCCTGGTGATCATCCACTGGAACGCCTGTGGATACTACAGCTTCTCCAAGGTCCTGGGCCTGGGCTCTGATTCATGGGTTTATCCCAATGCATCGGATCCTGAGTTTGGCTCCCTGACCAGAAGTTACATATACTGTCTGTACTGGTCCACTCTCACACTGACCACCATTGGAGAGACACCTCCTCCGGTTAGAGATGAGGAATATTTGTTCCTCATATTTGACTTCCTGGTAAGTCCATAGCAAAGGTGCAACCTTAGCTGATATGTGTTTATATGATTGATCCAGTTTATCAAAATGGCTAAAACTGGAATTTCTGTCCCAGGTTGGAGTTCTGATTTTTGCCTCCATTGTGGGCAACGTTGGAGCCATGATCTCCAATATGAATGCCACACGAGCAGCCTTCCAGAGCCGCGTAGACACCCTGAAACACTACATGCACTTCAGACATGTGAGCAAGGTGCTAGAGCAGCGCGTCATCCGCTGGTTTGACTACCTCTGGACCAATCAGAAGACAATCGATGAACAGGAAGTGCTGAGGAGCCTGCCCAATAAACTGAGAGCAGAGATTGCTATTAATGTTCACCTGGACACACTGAAGAAGGTAAAGGCACAAGATCATGTAATCCAATTCCATTTACATCTCTAAGCCTCTTAACTCCATTCATACAATGTATTTGCGTAGAGGTTATAATCAAAATCTAAAGGTCAAATTGAAATGTGTGTGTGTGAACACAGGTGCGTATTTTCCAGGACTGTGAGGCAGGCCTCCTTGTAGAATTGGTATTAAAACTTCGACCGCAAGTGTTCAGTCCTGGAGACTACATCTGTAGAAAGGTTAGTATTCCTTTTACTGGTACCTGTGGAGTTTTCTTGTAATTGAACAAAGTCATGCTTCATCCTTTTGTTACTTACCAAAATGCATTTTGTGTATCTACAAGGCTTTACAATCATGTTGAAGCACATATCTTAAGTTCACATCGTTTATAAGTGCGTGGCCTGATGCATTGCTACGCTTCCTTGCATGTTACTGCTGCCATCTGTCGGCAGCAGATTCCTGCTCCATAGCACTGCTAGTGGTCGAAAACCTAACAGGGCATCTTTAATTCTTCCAAGGCAGTTTATAATTAATACCTGTACTCTAGCCTACATTACTTGTAATGCTATACCCACAGTAGTGCTAGGTATTTCAATAGTAGTAACACTAGGCTACTAGGCGAGTTTTCAGTTGAATGGACAGTATGTTAAAACTACTGATTTACACTCTGTCTGTTTGTTCCAAGGGGGATGTGGGTAAGGAGATGTACATAATAAAAGATGGCCAGCTGGCAGTGGTAGGGGAGGACGGAGTCACCCAGTTCGCAGTTCTGACCTCAGGAAGCTGCTTCGGAGAAATCAGCATCCTGAACATCAGCGGCAGCAAGATGGGCAACAGACGTACGGCTAACATTCGCAGCCTGGGGTACTCAGACCTTTTCTGCCTTTCCAAACAAGACCTGATGGAGGCGCTTCAGGAGTTCCCCCATGCCAGGGCCCAGCTGGAGCAGAGGGGGCGGGACATCCTGCGGAAGGAGGGGCTTCTGGAGGAAGTAAACGTGTCTGCAGGGGAGGAGCTCGAGGAGAAGGTGGAGAGGTTGGATACCAGTCTGGATCGCCTGCAGGTCAGTAGCATTAGTCCAGCTGTTGGTACTGTTGCTGCACTCAGTTATTAATGAGAATGACTAACGATGAACTTGTTTGCAGACAAGTTTGGCTCGTCTGCAGAGTGAGTTCAACTCCTCCCAGCTTCGTCTGAAGCAGCGAATCACAACTCTCGAACACAACATCACCACAGCAGCCACAGGCAGCGGCTTCCTGTCGGACGGCAACGAGAGTGTTTCTGGCGGTGAAGGCGTTCGCAGTGAAATCAACATCCGGCTCTGAATGACATTCTCCGACGATGGACCCACTGCATCGTCATCGTCAAGACACTTCTCACTTTGTTATTCTTATTTATTTATAAAAATTGAAACCCACAAGACCTCTCTTTAGTTTGGTGTTAATGGACCGATATTTGACAGAATTCTACGTACAATGTGTTTGTATTACTGTATTTACTGCTGTTAGAGCTGAATCTGGCACTGGTGCTCATACACTTCAAACTATCTCACAGCATATAAAGTGTTTCAGTTTAAAGGGATAATTGACGCAAGCTTCTTTTTTTGCAACTTATCTGCTCAAACTGAAAATAAAAATGTAGAGGATGTTTTCATATTGGCTAGAGTTCTGTCCACTGATGATTACACACCGTGTAGCCTTAATGAATGCAACTGAAATAACAAAAGCAATTCATTTTTTAAAGCATAAATTACAGTTATTGTTTTCTTCAGCAAACTGGACTTTACAAAACCTAAATATGGAAACATTTCTTTTGTATTTTATTATTATTAAAAGTCCTCCTTGCTTTGAATCTGTTTCTGTTCCAGATTGTTTACTTAACTACGACCGTTTATTCTGAGTATGATACATTTCGGACACAACTAGTATAACCATGAAAGGCTGTGTGTGTGTGTGTGTGTGTGTGTGCATGAATAACCATGTCACACCCCTTTAATGTGGCCACTGCATGCTCTGCAGCCATGTCAGCAAGTGACTTGGGACCAAAGTCCAACATCAGTCGACCGTAAGATTTAAGGAAGTGACTTTTAAAGAACTCTTGAAAACGGAGAAAACGCTCTTAAAAAGGTAGAAACGTTGTGTTGAATCTTCTGTAGCTTCCTCTGTGCTTCTCTTATTTTTACTCTCACTTCTTTCTCATTTTTAATCGTCTTTGCTTCTTTTGTCCCTCTCTGCTTCCCCTTGCACTGTGCATGTTTCATTCCTTGCATCTAGTTTCCTTTCTCTGAAATCCGTCTGTTTGTCTTTTGTCTTTCTCTCCCAGTCTGATCTTTGTAGTCATAACAGATCCAGAAAGATACATTCAAATGGAAAACATGCATTTTGTCTTTGAGCGGTGCCTTTTCTTAGTGTGTGTACACATGCAGTATATTGACTGTTGTTGTGTGCATGGTTGTAACTTTGTGTGTGCTCCTGTAGGTGTGAGTGTTCCAGACATGGAGATCAGCTTTGTGTTGCTGTGCATGATGCTGGTGGCCAGTGTGACACCAGCATCGGCTGCAGCACAGGTAACACCTGCTTTTATTGCAATTGTCATTTTGAATGAACTCTATTAATCGCTGTTCCCGACAAGAGAGTATGTACAGAGCTGTACAAGAGAGTATTTTCCCTTTTTTTAACGTATTTATTGATCATCACAGTACACATAAACATACAAAAACATATGAAACTACAAATATTCATGCACCGGCAGTATATTCCGTCTCCATCTCTTATTCTAATCATCTCATCATCAGGTTTTTGTTTTTCATGATGATTTTGTGAGATCCAGACACTGTGGCTCAGTTTTGACCTTGATACCATTTAACAAGTGACACATTGTTCTAGCCCGGTATCATAGAGCGCCTCCTGTGGGCCACTCAGGAGCGTCCCTGGCTCTGGAGCATCTATGTCTTCACGGTTGGACTTCCTGTCATTCTCTTCATTAGCTTCATGTGGCCGGACAAGGTGGGCTGTGCTTTGTTTGAGCGCATGTGTGTGGATTTGTGTGTGTTATTGTCCAGAACTATAAGAAGTGTGTTGTGTGAGTGTGCAGCTACAGTGTGAGAAGTCAAATCACATGTGTGTGTCTGCGTGTGTGTGTGTGTGTGTGTGTGTGTGTGTCTGCGTGTAGAGGTTCGGGCCCCCTGATCAACAGTATTACTATAAGAAGTCTGATGATGCTCAACCAGATGATCGGGAGTTCTCACAGCGAACAACACCTGTGGATACCAAAGGTAATGTCATGTTAGATTCTCACAGGAGCTGTTGTACAACACAGATGTTATTATTGGCAGCACTCTTCTCTGTTCAGGAGAGGCTGACAGAGCTGCAACAAGGAGAAGAGACACTCGTGGTAAACCGGGGAAGTCCTGCTTAGACCTGAAGGTGAGATTCAACAATCTGAAGAGCACATTTTCAAAGCACTGATGTACCACAGAGACGCTAAGAGAACCTGACTTCCAGCCATCAAATGACATGTAATTTGTGCGATGGAAGTCAGCCTCTCTGTGGTACATCAGTGCTTTGAAAATGTGCTCTTCAGAGGATAAAAAGCATTAGCTGGTTTCTAATCATAATGTGCTTAATAATACATACACAAAATGTATGACTGAAGTGAACGGCTTCAAAGAAGTTATTTTATAAAAAACCCAGGACTATATTTTGTTCTGGCGCGGTGCTGTCAGGTCTGACGAGTCCAGGACATGTCTGGTAAAGAGGTCATACAAAAAGCTGGAATAGTCAAATCACTGGTTTGTAACATGTGCTCTGTTTGAGTCGAGCTCATGTTTTTATTTTGCCATTTTCAGCTACAATGTCGAGCAACACCAGTCCTTTAATTATCGCCCTTTAAGGCCATAACCATCTGCATACATTTGACTCATTAAGTTGCCAGGTAAGCATATTACTGAATGTTCTGTTGGAAGCACGCAGATCTTTTATGGCAGCGCTGATTTCATTACGACTCTTTTAGGAGGATTTTGAATATCAATGATTATAAAACCTGTGATTTACAAAGTCCACTCTTGTTGTAGTGCCCTTGAGCAGGTCCTTGAATTTGTGTGCAACCAGAACTGATGGGGAATGTTTGTGTAGGATCCCTGATGACTGCATCCACCTCAGGAGAGGAAAGCACCAGGATGCTGGGCGATCACTACACCGTGTGAACACAACAGTGCCTGAGGACTCAGACTGCATCATGGTTCTGCTTCACATTGTGACTGTTGTCACAATAGTTCTTTACTAAATGTTTCCATTGAATGTGTTATTTTTAGTGCTAAAAGAATATAAATACGTCAGTATTACATTTGGACTCAGCTTTTCTCAGAGTAAAGCATCAGAGGTTAAATATTACAGCTGGTTGTGTATGAAACTAGTGTCGCCACCTGGTGGCTGCGGAAGGAAACGTTAACTTCAGACATTTCTGGCTAATAAAAGACTCACTTTGACAAAGAAAAGTTGTGCTTGTTAATGAATACAGTCAGAATCTGATAGTGAGCTCCACATATAGAAAATAAACCATAACGAAGATTTATGTCTTTAATACTTGTTGATTAGGATGTTTTTGTGACATAATTGAAATACACTGATGATTTACAATTAGAGAATAATAATAATGCATAGTTTTGGTATTTTGCTCAATGAGTACATGGTTTAAAATTACCAGCTGCTGACTGTAGCTAGGCCAACATATCAACCATTCGGACACGAGGGTGGCATCTTCTCATCCAACGCTTAAGAAAACAAGCATGTTTCCCCAAATGAACCCAACACGGGTTTCATCATCTGTCGTTGTTCCTTTGGGATTCCTCAGAGATAAAACGTCTCCTTGTTCAGAGATGACCCTCAGGGGCACATGACAAATGGCAACAATATCTGTGCATTAACAAAAGCACTACTCGCTGCAGAACTGCCCATTAAAGAATAAGGAAATGAAAGAGCTGGCAAGAGGAGGACTGAGGACAGGGATGAGAAAAGGACAGATCACTGAGAAACAGGAGAGAGATGTGGGGATGTTGAGGAGAACGTGATGGTTCACTTTTGACTTTTATTCAAACTTTTATGTTTATGAAGAAAATGGTTATAGTTTCACCTTTTGTTAATATAATGATGCAATAGCTCTATTCTCTTTACAACAACAGCAAAAGATTTTCCCCAACATGTGGCTACGTTTGGCATCTGTGCTGGACACTCCCTGCATATTTTCTGTTTTATGACTGCAGTAAATCTGGTATTTCATCAGTTCCTCCTTCTTCTGTCTTTGGATGCAGGTGTGGGGAACATTTAAAAACTCTGCTCTTGGTGACCAGATTCAACTAAAGTCTCTGACCAGCAGAAGCCTCCGTATTTCTGGACTTCTAATCTAAAAGAAAGAAGAGAATGGAAGGCCAGCTGCTGCTGCTCACAGGGCTGATGGCCATCACAGCTTGCTCTCAATCTCTCTACGTACGTACTCTGCAAAGAAGCAGTGAGGCTGCGTTACACTGAAAACAGACATATTTCAGTTGGAAGCCTCAGATCTTCTTCTGCACTTTGTTTTTATATTTGCATTCTTATGAAATGTGTTTGTGTGTATTTAGTATATCTGGAAATGTGTTACGATTCACTATCTTTATGCAAAGCTGTCACTGTTGGTGATGAATTTAGGATGGTTTGATTTGAGCATTTTGAATTTACTTTATAAATCTCTGCTTTACTTACTTTGTGAATTGTACTTAATACATTTAGTCTTTTCAATGTTACAGGACTAATTCCAAGGGAAGTGATGAATGGTGGCTGTTACTTTTCACACTATCTTCTGTCCAATCTCAGTTTCTATTGCTGTTTAAAAAGCAACAGGGATAGTTAACCATATCCTGTTAATGGAAGGTGTTCTTGTATCTCTCCTATCTGTAGCCTACACTAACTATGAAGCTAGAGCCAGCAGGGACTTATCTTTAAGACATGGTCAGAAAGTGGAATAAATACTGTAGTGTTCCATATTTTGTCTCAGAGTTGGGGAATGAATATAGGTGAAGATCTTCACAAATGTAGGAATCCCAATGTGTGTGTGTAGGCGTCAGACAGTTGCAGTGAGGAGGAGGCTCGTCTGCGGGAACAGGAGAAGCTTCTGAAGGGCCAGCTTCAGACACAAGAGCTCCTCCTACACAGAATGCAACTGCTGAACCAACCTGGCAACAAGGACAAAGCCAGATCCGACCAGAGCCAGGACACACAGTACGCAGGTCAGGGCCACGGCCTCAGGTCTGGAAAACAACATCTGAAATCTAAACTTAAAACATCTTGTTTCAGGTCTCATGTTGCAGTAACAGGATCCAGATGATGAGTGTGTATTTGTGTGTGTGTGTGTCAGACTGCTCCCAGCTCTTCAGTTCTGGCTCCACCTCCAGTGGTTTCTACAGAATCAAACCCCTCGGCAGCGCTGATCCGGTCCGGGTCTACTGTGATATGAGTGATGGAGGTGGTTGGATCGTCATTCAGAGACGCATCAATGGGACAGAGAAGTTTAACAGGTGTGCCTCTGACGTCCGACCAACATTCGTGTAAAATGCATCGTATGTACATCTGATGTCTCTGTCTCTGTCAGGTCGTGGGCAGAGTATAAGAAGGGGTTTGGAGACATGGATGCTGAGTTTTGGCTCGGAAATGACAACCTACATTACATCACTACACAAGGTCACAGCTGCTTCTGAAAACCATTCATTACATTGTGTTATTTAAAGCTGCACTAATCCATATTCATATATTGTGAATGGATTCAATGACTATAGCTGTGTCTCAGATCAGGAGCTGCATCCTTCTAAGAACACTGTGTTGTTAAAAAGGACCACCTTGGACGCCATATTCTCTTCCAGAAGGCCTACATTTGAAAGCCTTGCTGTGACACATTCGCTCTCCAAAGGATGCAGCACCTGAATTAAGACACAGCTTACGTAAAGTTAAAGGTGGCGCTCATAGTGATGAACTATGATGAGAATTATCACCCAACTGTGCATTTCCTCTCAGCTCTACGGAGCTGTTTGGTGTCTTTCAGCTAACGTTTTCTGACTGTTTTACTTAATTAACTGTTTTGTTTTGCTCTCGTCGCTCTTATCAACCTCATTGCCAGCAACAGCAGGAAGTTGTTTTCAGCAAAAAATACCCGATTAACCCATTAAATGCTACCTGCTCAGCACCAAACAACATGCAGACATAGTTAGCAACTAGCTGGTGAACGTAACGTTAGAGGAGAGCAAAAACAGAGCTGGGAGACAAGTGAATATTGGACTTGGATTCATCATGTGTACGGAAACAAGTGAATGCTAAATGTGTTGTGTTTTTATTTTCAGAAGGCTTTTATTGATTGTCTGTTACAGGAAATTATTCTCTGAGGATGAATCTGGAAGACTTTGAGGGTCACCAGCGCTATGCTGACTACAAAAACTTCCAAGTGGCTGATGAAAAGGTTGGTGTCGTTATAGAAGATAATCTCCCTCTTTCTCTCTTATGTGCAGACTTAAGACTTTTATTATTTGCGTACAAAATCTGCCTACCAGCAGCTCTAAAGCTCTGTTAATCCCTGCAAAAACCAAATGTAAAACACATTGTGGTTTATAGGGAGTTAAGAGCTTATACTGTTTCTTAGCCGGTCCAGCGACTTCCTGGAGCTTCATATTTAGCATACAGCCATGAGAGTGGTGTTCATTTTCTCATTTAAACGTCACAAGAAGGCTAGTACATGTATTTTAAGGTCAAACTATTCTTTTCATTTTTAAGCTCATGCACGTTTACCAGCGCTCCTCGTTTCTCTCTCTACAGGATTACTACCGACTTTCTTTTGGAGCCTATGTGGGTACAGCTGGAGACGCTCTGTCTGGAAACTATCAGGTTGGTGTGTCAGAGTGGGCCAGTCACCAGGGCATCAAATTCAGCACCTACGACCAGGACAATGATAACTACAAAGGGAACTGTGCCCAGGAAGACAAAGGAGGCTGGTGGTTCAACAAGTACGGGTTTCAAGATAATAGAATCTGCCCTTAGGACGCACATAGATGCAGACATATCACACTCATTAGAGTACAGCATGACTAATGATTAAATAATATTCTTTCCTCTTCGTTCTATCTTTATCCAGGTGTCACTCAGCTCACCTTAATGGCTGGTACTACCCTAATGGGCACTACAGTGCGTTGACAGATGATGGCGTAGTTTGGTACACCTGGAGAGGATGGTGGTACTCCCTGAAGACCAGCATCATGAAGCTGCGGCCCGTGGACTTCAAAATTGACCCCTATGATGACCCTAATGCTGTTCATCGCAGCCCGCCTTCCTAGATCAGCCGTGAGCAGATATCGGATCTTCTTGGCTTGAGTATTTTGGGAAGAAACGGCTCGGCAAACGTGTGTTGATCGGTTTTAAATCGTATTTACTTATCATTCTCTTAAATAAATCTCATGGAGACTTGTTTGCACACTAAGCACCGTTAAACCCCAGAGTAAATATAGCCAAGATGAGCCAAAGATTCAGTCACCCAAATTTCTGAAGGGTTCATAAATGAAACTGCACACTTTAACAGTATAATGACATCTTTAAAGACTTTAGTAGTTTAAATAACAATGCACTTGTAAGAGGACTTGTGAAACATTTAGCCTGTTTTAGAGACATGAATGTTGTAAGGGGAAGCAGAATGCACACACAGCTGTTTTGGTGGAGAAAAGGGAAATCTGGTGTGTGTGTGTGTGTGTGTGCTAGACAGATTGGACTAAAGGTGGCAAAAAGAGCCATTATGCCATTGAACATGTCTGTAACAAGAACTGGAAGTGTTAAAAGTGATAAAAGGAGCTGCTGGGCTCAGTACTGGGAGTTTTCCCAAATGTTTCAAATAAAAGGATGCTATGGCAGGACAAATATAACAGATTCTGTTTAGGGTTTTAGCATACTCTGTACTTCATGTCACACTCTGAACATGCATCCAGCTTTATCTCTCTGCCATTTGCATCGTAACCGTGATTCATGAAATAAAACAACAAAACCCTTGTGTGCTGAATTATTTCATATTCTTGCACGATCATCTTAAGACATGACCATTGTAAATATTACACAGTTAGGATATATATTTTAACCTTAAACATATGTTTTTGCATAGCCTTTAGGGTTTGTGTCAGTCACAAGCCTTATATTTTAATAATCTTTCTTTCTTATTATTATTTCATTTCATTTATTTTCTTTTTTTTATAATAGAGGACAAGACATAATATCCGGTAGATGTCCAGAGTATTATGTTTGAAATAATCTGAAATATAATTTGTCTTCACTGTAAAAACAATGTTTTGCATTTACACTTTGTACACAAAAAGAAACGCAGCTTTCTTTTAAAATGCCAGAGAGCTACTTAAACCTTTGTCTGTAGGAAAAATCAATTGTCAGAGTAAAGAGGCATGAGCCTTCATCTCCTGGATGCTTGATTACAATCTGTAGCTGCCCAAGTGGTTGTTTCCCCCCACCCCCCGTGCATCTACAGCAACGTTCAAAGAAAAATACCCGCCCACCCGGGCTGTCTTGAGTTTTAATACAGGCGCACCGTCCGTGGTTAACACGGGCGCTGATTGGCTGAGAGCCTTTCACGTTCAGAGAGAGAGAGAGAGAGAGAGAGAGAGAGAGTCAGCTGAAGCTCGAGAAAAATAACAGTTGCTTGTTTTTATCTGTCGGGGATTTGGGACCTGACATATTTTGCCTTTGAGTTTATGAGACTTTTAAGTCGCCATTCCAAAAGCATCCGACGCATTCAGTTACGGAGAGGAAAGCGAGCATGCAGCATTGTTACCGCACACCTTTAATTTAACGATAGGTAAGTAAGCTAACATTAGCTCATGTTGAATTTGTTATTTAGCAAGCAGGCTAGTTAGCTAGCTGTCGTTATTGTATGGTTTAGTCGTTAAACCATACTGTAGTTTGAGATTATTTGCCCGCTCTTACTTGTATTTGATGTATTTTCTTGTTTTTAAGCAGGTAGTAGTAACTTCTATTCCCAGTTTAGCTTCTTGCTAACCCAGTTGGTTAGCAACAGTCACTAAGCTACCCTTCCACCTATTTGTCTCCAAGGTGACGGTGGATGTTGCTCCGTCCATCCCATCACCCCGGGTCTCTCTCAGCCTTTACGCTTGAGGGGCTGTCAGCTCCTGTCGCCTATTCCGAGAGAAGCCCGGTGCCCCTTTCTGTTGTCCGGAGCATCGCGTTGTGGACAACTAAGCTGGCGGGGCTCCGTGCCGGTGGCCAGCCTGATGCTAGCAGCGTGGAGAACATAGCGGTGTGGGTCGGTGAGGAGATGTCAGAGCAGCGGGAATGCCTCCTCTTGGAGACAGTGTTGTAGTCGAGGGTATACCCGAGTCTACACAGTATACCTACCTCTCTGACTTGGCTTATAGACTAGCGGACCAACTTTCCAGCCTAACTAGTAGTGGCGCGTATATGGATGGTGGGGTCGCAGCATGCCCACCCCCTCATCTACCACTACACCACTGGCTGGAGGGAGAAGCAGTACCGGAGGAGAAGAGGAGCCCATGTCTGCCACCTCCACTTCTTCTCTCGGCTCCTCTTTCCGGTTCGTCCCGGCATTCTGCTTGGGCGTGGTGGCAGCAGTAGTGTTTCAGCTGGCCTGGGGAGGCCTGACTCTCACCTCCTTCTTCTTGAAGTTGTTCATCTATGTGTCCTTTGCCCTGCTGTGTTTCCTGGCTGGGAGCTTTGTTCTGCTAGTCAGAAAGAGCCCTCTCAAAGTCAGCTGCTTTCACAGAAACAGGAGGCAGTCAGCTGTCCGACTGGAGTTCTTCAACAAGCTCATGGTAAGATTCTGGCATCTCGCAGTTTAAATCATTCCTCACACATCTTTGTGTGTAGCACACACTCTCTAAAAGCCCCCTGTGATGTTATAATAGCAGGACACTGAATTATAACCAACTGATGGAGGTTTTGATTCCACTGTTATCCAATGGCACCTCTGTCACATCTAACCTTTATTTCAACAGACATGTAACACCCGAATCTAAAAACGTTGAACACAACGTCCCGTATGTTGAACACATAATGCATTTTTTGCATCCATAACAGTTTGCTTTCGCCCTCCCCAACACAAACACACACACAAACACACACAAAATGATTCCCCTCCCCCTTAGTTATTCCACTCCCTATCTCTGATCTTCTCTCCCTGCCCCCCAGATCCTCGCTGTGTTGTTCTATAATAGATGAGGCAGAGTCATGCTGCTGGATTTAGACACGCACAAACATGCACACATGCATATAGGGTGATTTCTTCAAAGAAAGTGATTGTGTCCTTGCTGCTGGCTGGTGGCTGCCTTTAACAGGCAGCGTTTTTCAGCGGTGTTTGTTTGCTGCTGCTGTGCACTGATGACTTATTGATGTTGACCGTAGAGGAATATTGTCACAAGCATTTGTCTGGCATGTGGTATGAGCTATGACAAATTGGTGCTGCTTTGCTTGTCAGGAATTTTTAGGCTTGTTAGACGCGCACACTCTCCATCTTCTCTTCCTTCACTTCCTGTTGTTGCCCAATATTTCCAGATTTTATGCCGTCTTCCCCATCTATGGTGCGACGTGATGGGATGTGATCTCATACGCTTGTTGTCTTTCAGGCCCGCTTTTTTGTGCCAGTTCAGGACTCAAGCCAGACCAAGAGGGTGGTGGTGTCGCACAATGTGGACAAGGCTCTGAAGGAAGGTAATACGGGTCACCTTTGTCTAAGAGATTTTTTTAGGGTGTTTTATGACCATCTTCTGTGCACATTCATGCAAATACATTGGGAAACCGTGTGAGATGTTTGGGTCAGTGCTACAGCTTTCAGATCATTGTGTAACAGTTAGCTGCAAACATTAACATGAGAACAACAGATAAACAGCATGTTATATGTGCAGTCACAACAAAACACAGGTACAAACCAAACCAAGCGTGAAACTCCACAGCTGGTCCTGTTGAAGCCAGCTGGAGATAAGCAGCTAAGGCAGCAGCTAAAGCCAGTCATGGAGAAACAGCTAGACTAGTCTTGCTAAAAAGGTAGCTAGCCTATTGGTTTGGCTTGGTTAAGCTATATTATCAAATTGTATTACATGGGGAATGACAAAGTTCTGTATATCATGCTTCGAATCCCTTTTTCCTCAACTATTTAGAGAATAATGTTTTGTTCACTTTAAAAATTCAAAATAAAGTGTCTTGGCTGACTGGTTTGCATCAGCTCCTTCATGAAATCTTCCTGACACTTCTGGAAAAACTTTCAACTTCTGTTTTTGAGAAAGAAAAACAAAGTTTTGAGAACTGCTGACTCTAGGAGCTCTTTTCTGTCAGTCACCATGGCGCGTCAGTGATCCCTCCCACTCACGGTGGATTACAACAGTATAACGTCCTGGTCATAATGTCCTGTTCACACGCACACGCAGAGGCGCAGTCCGTGTCACTGTGTGTCTGGCTGCCAAGTAACAGATGGTTTAAGGATTTACACAGAGAGAGTGTATTTGCACATGCTCCTGAGTGTGTTTAGAAAAGGATTTTTGTTCATAGTGTGTTGTACGAGTTTATGATGACATTAGATTCACAGTTGTTGTTATTTAGAGTTTTAGATGGACAGTGTTTCTGTATCAGTTTTGTACCAGTGCCTAGTTTGATTTAAATCAAGCACTCAAGTTCAGGGCATTAGCTTCGCAAGGGACCTATCATAATCTCCCAGAGTTCCTCTTCTTTTACTCTCATGAGGACAAAGAGCAAATCCTTACACTGAAGAATCTGGAACAAGCAAACGTTTGACATCTGTGATCGAAAACTGACAAACGATTACTCGATTATCAAAATAGTTGACTAATGGACTAATCATTGCAACCTTAGTTAAGAATAGCCCATAAGAAAATATGTTACATTAAATCCCTTTTTTCCATCTTTAATACAAATGCCTTCAAGTTCATATTTTTACAGTTGGTTTCCAGAGTAAAAGAAAAGGCTTTGATGATGGTGTAGTTTCAGTAAAATGATTCAGACGGCAGATTGAGAATTAAAAATGATCTGCTAATGTAAAGCCATCAGAGCACTAGCCTTCCCGTCCATCCTCTCATCTGTCCATCTGATTTCTAAACCACTGATTTTTTAAGGCTGCGGCGGCTGGAGGCTGCACACATTCTACAGGTTGCCAGTCCATCACAAGACCAACTCATACAGACAAACTGCATTCTCACCTACAGACAATAGTCACCACTTCACCTAACCTGCAGCCCATCTGTGGACTGAGGAGAGATGAAGCCTATACACACTTTAAGGCAACTGTTAGGGAACAGTTGCTTATGATACTCTAGTTGCAATCTCTCTTTGCTCTCTTACTGTGTGCAGTCGATTTGTTAAAGCTGCTATCAGTCACATAAGCCTTTTCAAGAGTAACATGTACTTGCAGCTGAGCAACATGTTATAGTGACCACTGAGTACAAACTGCGGTCTTGCATTTGAAGGATCGTCTATAGCAGCCTGTGACCCATTAATACGTTGTTGTGAGCCTGCACAGGATAAGTGTGTATAGAAAATGCATGGATGGATGATGCTTCCCTCCACCTTTCAAATGCTGCTCCAACTTTCACTTGGCTCTTTGAGGACATTAATCCTAGTGCAATACCACCACAGTGGGCAGTTCAGGTGGCCTGGGAGTTTAAAGCAGAGCTGGGGCAGCTCTTGTTGTTTAGAAAGCTTGAAATATCGCATTGATCAGCAACACTTGCTGGTGCACAAAATGATAATAATTTGCTGCAGCTGTGTGTCTCTTTAGTATTTATCTTATGGAACAAATGGTATTCTGTTCTCTCTTTCCCCAGTGTTTGACTATGCCTACAGAGACTACATCCTGTCCTGGTACATTCCTTTGAGCCGCGATGAGGGTCAGCTGTACTCCATGCTGTCAGAGGACTGGTGGCAGATGATTGGGCAACTGAGATCCAGGCTTGCTGACATTGACCTTGTCAACGTGGTGTGTTATGACACCATCCGAATCCTACACTCACACTTCACTGACCTCAAGGCTGCATCCGCAAGGTACACACACACACACACACACACACACACACACACACACACACACACACACACACACACACACACACACATAATTAGTTAAAGTGGCATTAGCTTAGTTAATGCTTAGGCGTCTCAAGGAGTTCATCAGCCAGAAATCATATGTGGGACAGCCAGTAAAATAATGTGTTTATCACTTGCGAGTACAGCTTCCATTGCTCGACGTTGTGACTCACTGTTGTGTAACAGAAAATATGTTTCAGCTTTCATCTCTACCCACAAGTGTCCATACCCAGCACCATCATTTTCTGTGTGCAGATGGGGTGAAATGATGGCCATTCAGTACAGCGTAAACAACATTAAAATCCTCCCCCCTCACTTCCTTCATCTGGAGGCAGCATCTGCCAGGTGCACTTACAGACAGAGTGATGATTCACACACATCATCTGGTTTCATTATCCTGGCAAGTCAGGCGAGACTTATGATTTGATCACACCACCGAGATGTCTGCCCCCCCTCGTCTGCAGTAACTTAGGAACAAAGAAGCAGAGCAGCAGTGTGTCTTTCATGTCAAGTTTTAGAAGCAGAGACGGTGAGATGCGAAACAGCTTAGCTATGAAGCAATGAAGTTACATCTCAGAATATCATCTGGCATCTAGCACTGCCAGAGTAACATTTCTTAACCCACGTCTCTTTCCTGTGTGTACGCAGACCCGAGGAGTGTGCTCGGCCGTTTCCCCTACATCCCTGTTTGGTCAGTCCAGACTCTGAGCTGGCCTTCCTCCGCTGTGTAGCCAGAATACTGCTGCTGTGTCTGCTGCCACACAAGGATGCCAAGTCACATACACTACGCTGCTGCCTCACAGAAGTCATCACTACTAAAGGTACTGAGTGTGTGTGAGACACTGTATTGTACCTGAATTTGGGGTCAGGAGGTGAACACAAACTCCAAAGCCAGAACCCCTTTGTCCTTGCCCCCTCTATAGTGATCAGAACGTAATGGGTTACTATTAAAATAAAGGAATGGACTGAAGTTGATTTGAAATCGAGTTTTACTTTTACTACTTACATTTTAGACATTTTGATATTACAGCAGGAGAAGCACAGGTATAATAAATACTCCTCCTAATAATTCAATCTTTATTTCTATATATTTACAGAAAAATATAATTATTTAATGAAATTAAAATACAAAAATACGACAAAATAATTTAAACAATTAAAACAAATTCCATTTTTTAAGAAAAAATAATAACAGCATGTAGGTGTTGCAAGTCATAAGGCCCTGGTTTTATGCATGCTTGCCTTCTACAAATGATGTTTGTCGATCCTCCAGGGACAAGTCTGCCATGAAAAGGCTCTTTTGTTACCCGTTTACTGTTGACAATGACGGATGTTAAAGTAACAAAATGCAATTAACAGTATTTAGTTGATTTCTCCATTTGTAAACACGTTTTACATGTTTGTATTGTTGTGTGTATTTTGTGCTTTAGTGTTGAAGCCTTTAGTAGAAGTGCTGAGTGATCCAGACTCCATAAATAGGATGCTGTTGTCTCAGCTGGAGCAGAGGGAGCAGCAGACTGAGCAGCAAAAGAAAGCCTACACCTACGCTGCCTCCTATGAAGACTTCATTAAACTCATATCCACTTCAGCTGATGTCAATTTCCTCAAACAACTCAGGCGAGACACCAACAGCACACAGACTTCTTTATACACCTGCCTTATTACACTGAGACTACCCTGTGATTACATAGACTTCCTTAAATGAACCATACTGTAAACACAAACATGTTAACCAGAGAGTGTCAGCCACCAGTCTGTTTGCTGCTGTGGGGTTACCATGGGAACAGACGGTTTCTCAGCAACAATATATTGGAAGATATGATACTGCTATATTGTCTTGTTAGTTTAAGAAATAATGTCTGAACACTGACTTGCTGATCGACTCTATGTACATTCTGTTCTTTATGTTGCACTTGCTTTACAATAACTGTAAAGTTACATACGTACTGTATTTATGTCTTGTTTACGTCAGCAGTATTCTGTTTATTCATCCCAAGATTGATTTTATTGATTGATTCTGACAACTGCTTGAAATTGAACACCTCTATCTCTCTTTGTAGGTATCAGATAGTGGTAGAGATTATTCATGCCACCACCATCAGCAGCCTGCCTCAGCTCAAGAAGCAGAAAGGTACCACAGATCAACATATGACGGACAATGTGTAGAGTTAAGCATGGTGGTGTTAGCCAACATCTGTTGTTCTGCATAAATCTACTAATAGAGCCAAGATCATTTAAATCTGGTCACACTTTTCTTGTTTCTTGTTCACAAATGTTTTTCTATTATAGTATTACTTTCTTCACTTATTCGTTGCAATTTACATTCATTTTCTGGGTATCGGCGTTACCAAACTTGTAGCAATGTCTAGCAACTTAATCTTGATGGTTCAGCGGCTCTGCACCAGGTAATTGTGCTGCTTTCTCTCTCTCTTAGAGCGAAAAGGTAAAGAGTCAGCAGCCATGAAGGCAGACCTTCTCAGGGCCAGAGATATGAAACGATATATCAATCAGCTGACTGTTGCTAAGAAACAATGTGAGAAACGGATCCGCCTACTCGGTGGACCAAACTATGAGAACAATGAGGAAGGAGGGGCCGATGACAGCGATGAGCCTCAAAGTCAGAAGGTAAGACTCGTATGATGTAGACTGTGCTCTGTGATTCAAAAGAAGCTTGTGAAACTTAAAAATCTGAATATTTTCAGTTTCACAAAACAGTCATGCAAGGCATAATGAGGACACCCTGATAAGCTGTCTGCAGCTTGAGTTCAGTTTTCAGTATTGTGTCTGATATTGAACGTTTCCTTTCGCCCTCAGATTCTCCAGTTTGACGACATCATGTGTAATCCGGGTTACAGGGAGCATTTCAGAGTTTACATGGAGAGAGTCGATAAGAGAGCTCTGATAAGCTTCTGGGAACTGGTGGAAACGCTGAAAACTGCCAACAAGGTGACGTGCTCACACATTCCAGAGGGCTTAACTATGTACTGATGTTCCTTTACATCAGAACACACTTTGTGTCAGCCCTCATCATTTAAACCTGCAGTACAGCCAGTGAACATGCTTTCTGCGTACTTGTCTACTGGGACATCAGTGGTAATCACATTCATGTGGTGTAAAAAGTACACAAGTAACTGGTTATGTCTTTGTGTGTGTGTGTGTGACAGAATGAGGTGCCCCAGATCGTAGGGGAAATCTACCAGAAGTTCTTTGTGGAGAGCAAAGAGATTCAGGTGGAAAAGTTTCTCCTCAAGGAGATCCAGCAGAGTCTGGTGGGGAACAGAGGGACACAAGTCTTTGTTAGACTACAGGAACAGGTAACTGCTCTTTTGGCTACTAACCAACTGCTGCCGCTGTGGAGGAAAGGGACTTATTAAAAGTCCTAAACAACAACAGTGTGCTTATCTTCCACAGTGTCAAAGTGTCCTACAGTGACAATGAAGCCTTTTCTGTCGCTCTTCTACACCCTGCAGGTGGCTGAGACGATGAGAGAGCGCTATTACCCCTCCTTCCTGGTTTCTGACCTCTACGATAAGCTGATCAGACGAGACGAGCAGCATAGCCAATCACAGTGTAGCGCTGAGGAAAAGGAGGAAGGGGTCAGACATGAACAATGTTGTAAAAATCAAAAAATTGAATCTGTTAAGATACTCAAATTGATCATTTTTTGCACTTTTTAATAAATGTATGTGTTTTTATTGTGTAGTGTCGAGGTCTAGACGCAGGGGAGGAGGTGTGTGACGAAGGCAGTAAAGGAATCAATGAGCAGGCCAGCTATGCTGCGACCAAACTCCGCTTACTCTACGACAAACTGGAGTACAAGCGACAGGCCCTGGGCTCCATCCAGAATGCACCCAAACCTGACAAAAAGGTAACAACGTACAGGCAAATCTGACAAAACACCTTGTGCATCTGTATTCTTTGTGTTTTTGATTCTAAAGAATCTGCACATTTCTGATAAGATTTAAAAACCACGCTACATTGTTATTCACCTTAATGTCTCGGCTTCAGTAAAGGTTTATTTACACGCTAGTTAAAATGTGTCTCTGGTGTGTCTTTGCAGATAGTGAGCAAACTAAAGGAAGAGATAGGATCCATGGAGAGAGAACACAGTGATCTGCAGCAACATATCAGCAGGACTGACTGGTGGTGTGAAAACCTGGGGCACTGGAGGGCTACTATTACTACTGCTGAGGTAATGTAATACAGATGGTTTCATGGCCCCAAGAAAAGAGTACTGGTGCTAAATGAAATACACCAACATATTCAGCTGAACAGGCTTTGCTGTAACAAGAAAGTCCCAAGTCAGTAAACACATACATGTCAATTTAATACCACTTATGTGGCTAGTATGAAGCTAATGTAAATGATGTAGTCATTTACACCGTTGTGTGTGTGTGTGTTTTCTTCAGGCTACAGAGGAAGGTGGTGAGACAGTAGCTTGTTACAGCGTGTGCGTCAGCCTGGTAGTAGGAGAGGAGACCGCCAACAGTCGCTGGAGCGTTCAGAGGAAGCTCACAGAGTTCCAGATGTTGCACCGCAAACTCACCGAGGTAAACCGGTTTGTGTATGGATGTGTTTTCTTTCTGAACAGCAGACAGCAGCCATGTTCCAGTGCTTCACCACCTCCACCTACACATTGTATCAGTGGAGCAGTGGGGAAGAAACTTGTTACCCGTTAAAGAAAGAAAAGAAGCCTTGATTTGATGATAAGATTAGTCCTCCACTATGAGTTCGCTGTATCAACATAAATTGGATTATATTAAATCTGATGGCAGTGAGATCTGGAGAGGCGCCTGAAGTATTGAATTTAGTAAATATTCTGTGTTTTTGTTAATACAATGATTATATTATCTAATAAAAAGGAAGCTGTAACACAAATCTCTTCTGGTTTGGCAGTAATGTGTCATTACTGTGAAGTCACATTTCATTCTTTGTGCGTGTCTTTCGCAGTGTTTTCCATCATTGAAGAAACTGCAGTTACCATCGCTCAGTAAACTTCCCTTCAAATCCATCGACCAGAAATTCTTAGACAAGAGCAAAACGCAGCTCAATGCCTTCCTCCAGGTGAACACGCAAACCATACATATACTGTGTGTGTGTATTAACTGAAATGTTTTGACAAAATATTCGATGAGTTGTTAAAATATCTAAAAGCAATGAATCTAAAGAGTTGAAATAGGTCTGACAAATAGGTTGGGAACCACTGCATTAGAGAACAACACCCAGCTCTTTGCTCACTCTGCCTCTTTCTAGTGTATGATGCTTAACGGTGTGTGTGTGTGCGTGTGCGTGTAGCGTCTGCTGACAGATGAGCGATTGTGCCAGTCGGAGGTTCTCTATGCGTTCCTCAGCCCGTCCCCAGAGCACCTCAAGGTAACCACTTTCTCAAACAAGCATTTCAAGTAACTATTATTATTATTATTATTATTATTATTATTATTATTTTCATATGTATTACAAACGTGTGTAAAAGACTCATTCCTTCTGCCTCACAGCTACCACATGTGTGTTTTTGTGCTTGATTTATATTTCATACAAAATGCTTGAAGGTGATGTCAATCCAGAAGAAATCCTCTTTCTCTCTGGCCTCCTTCCTGGAGAGGCTACCTGGAGATTTCTTCTCGCATACTGAGGTACACATTCTTTTACAGCTGGGAACGTAACGGGACATTGTGGACCATCTTCACGCTTTCGCTGCCTCACTTCCTCATTTGGATGGTGTGTAATTGTTTATAGGAGGAGGCTGACGATGACAGTGACTTGTCAGACTACGGTGACGAGGTAGACGGGAGGAGGGACGCTCTGGCTGAACCCTGCTTCATGCTCATAGGAGAAATCTTTGAGCTCAGAGGAAGTGAGTAGCATCATGTTGCAGTTTTTTATATCAAAACGTCTTACTAAAGACACAGGCTTATGTGAATAAACTAGAAATCTAATCTATAAACAACGAGCTTACACCTTGGTTGTTTTTGTTTAGGTGGAGTCAGCTGCGTTCTGACTTTTTGGGATCAAATTGTGAATTCAAACAGAATCTGAGTGAAATAAACTGACCTAATTTGGCCTTCTCTGTCTGTCTGTCTGTCTGTCTGTCTGTCTGTCTGCTCAGTGTTTAAGTGGGTGAGGAAGACTCTAATTGCACTAGTCCAGGTGACATTTGGACGAACTATCAACAAGTAAGTTCAAGTTGGCATTTTAATTAGATATAACTTTGGGGGCTGCCACATAGAAAACAACGTTTGAACAAATAACTTATACATGATTTGATTATTTTTGTTATCGTTTAATTTGCCGTTTTTTGATTCATCTTTTGGTCTATAAAACAATAGAAAACACGTAACATGTCATGACCTCATCACGTCGGTTTGTCCAACCAATAGCCAAAAGTATTCGATTTATTATAATGTAAGACCAAGAAAAGCCAGGAACAATCTCATTTTTCATTTTTTGCTTTTAAGATAAATTAAACAATTAGTCGATTATCAAAAATGTTGAGATTTAGTTGATCAATTAGCTGATCGGTTCTGCTAATTGCTTTGTTCCCACTGCTTCTGCTACCGTATTTGAGTAACAAGGCGACTTCAGATTTGTTGAAATGTTACTGCAGCCTACAGCACATGAGACACGTCACATGAGCCTCGCCCTGGTGTTGTTGTTGTTGTTGTTGTTATTGACAGATTAGAGACAGGATCTTGAATGAGCAGCTCGGTGCGTTTTATTAACCTGTTCTATTGATTGTAACTATGTGATCACTCGCACATTTTTCTGGGATCAGTCACGAGGCTAACGTCTTCTGTGCTTTACTCTTAGACAGATCCGGGACACTGTAAACTGGATCTTCTGCGAACAGATGCTGGTGTGTTACATCAGTGTGTTCAGGGACAACTTCTGGCCCAACGGTAGGTTGGCACCAGGTGTCAAGGTCCGAACAGACACTGAACGCAGTGACACTAAGGAACGGGCTCAACAGAAACTACTTGACAATATCCCAGGTAGCATCCTGAACCGCGTGCTAACATTACCTGTACATGTTAAACTAGTGAACACCTGAGTGTCTGTGGATCGTCTGACCTCTTTACTTTGTGTCAACGTGATCTTTTATAACAGATGCACTTGCAAATCTAGTTGGCCAGCAGAATGCCCGCTATGGAATCATCAAGATCTTCAATGCCCTGCAGGAGGCTAGTGCCAACAAACATCTTCTCTATGTAAGAAGAATACATTATTATGATGATGATGATTATATCATAGAATTGATTATATAAAAATAAATACAGCCTCAAACATAATGATTTTGTCTTTTTGTCTCCGTTAGGTTTTGATGGAAATGTTACTTAAGGAATTATGCCCTGAACTCAGCGCGGAGGTGGACAACATCTGAACGCATACACACATCACTCAACACACACCGAGTCTTTGGATCTTTTAGGCCTGACCAATCATAAACTGCCAAGCCTGACACGGAGACGGCCTTTTGGTGAAACCTCAGACAGAAAGCAGCCGTGTTGGTCAGAAATGAGATGCTGATTCTGTTGGTAGGACTGGCTGCTGCTGTGAAATGATGAAAAGCTGGGCTGACACCAGTCTGAAAGGGAGCTGTTTGACTTTGTTGTGGTACTGATCTGAACGTGTGTCTCTGAACGAGGAGAAACCACACAGTCTGACTTCTTCCCATTTAGGCAGCAGTCTAATTAGACCGATGACGTGTACCTGACAGTCCACACTGACACCAGAACAAGTGGTATTGTTGACATGTGACCCACTTCTGCAGTTGTTTTTTTGCAGTTTCCTATTTGAATAACACAGAAACATCAGATCTGTACCACAACAAATGGAAATGAAATCTTTTGTGTAAATCATGTCGGCCTATAGATTTCACGGCAATGTAACACTTCGTGACACAACTTGATTGTTTGGTCATCAATTTGTAGAGCTGATAATCTAAAGACCTCAATTAAATGCAGCAAAGACAGTTGACGTTTAGATTGTCTGTCCTCTAAAGGCAACTAGTGTGTGTGTCATTGCCCACAGACCTCTGAACATTCCTCCTACACACAACCTGAGCAACACTTGTGTTCTGTGATTCTCGTTAAGGCTTATAATTGTGCAATATAATGTCATGTAAAAGTCATTGTGATGATTTTATTTATGATTGTTATTGATAGATTTTATTTTTACCAACAAATGTTTAGAGAGCGTTTATATAAGCAATAAATTGCAAACAAAGTTGATGCGGTCTTTTTAATTTCTTTAACATACAAGATTAACTAGAATTAAATAATATCCATAAATATTTTAATTTAAAATATGATTATTGACACAGATTGTCCACTGATCAAGCATCCTGGCGCTAAAAACACTAATCAGCACATCTAGTTGAAACAGTTTAAATGCATCCATGACGGTGGAAGTGGTTGAAGTGCCTTTTTCCCCCCCTCAAACAACAGACTAGTGTAATTGCAGAAGGTTTCCTTGGACGTGAAAGCAACATGTGTTCCCTATAGGATGGGTTGAGCCTCAATGGGGAGGTGGGCGTGAACAACCCATCGTTACCTCTCGGTAACAGCTGAGTGGCGATGTGTCAAGCTAGAGTACGTCTAAAGACAGAAAGTGTATCACTGTGCCTTCAAAATAAGAGCAGAAAATGTGCTGCGCATGAGGATTGATTTACATGCAGTAATGTAGTAGTAAACAAAAGGGAAGGTAAAACATTATTGTACGACTCATTTCAATCATTTAGTTTTTGCTGAATTCGTCGGTGCATAATGTCTGAGCTGTTTTAACACGCAGATGAGCTTTAACAGTCAACTGGTTTTTTCAAATGGGGTTTTATTTTGATGTTTGAAACCGGAAATGGTGCAAAGTTATGGTAGCCTTGCTAGTGATGTTGGGCTTAAAGGAGACGAGCCAGGCGCCGCCAACATTTGCAAGCTAGCAAACGTTGCTTTGTTCAGAAACGTCATATTTAAACAACGCTCAATGGTACGTTTGGTTTAATGCTAACCACAACAATACTGATAGATACCATAGAAAGCTAACGCTAGCTGGAGCGGCGAGCTAGTCATTAGCTGACGTTAGCTTTTCTAGTTATGTCACTTACTGGCTTTACTTGCCCGTCATTTAGTTTAAACTAATAAGCTAGGCTAACGTTAGACATAGATTACTTTAAACCAACTAAACAATCATCCCATACAACGTGTTAAACCTATTATTATTCATCATACTTATAGTTATTGTATTATGATGATGGTTGCTAAGCTAATACAGTTAAGCGGGTTAACGCTAGAGTGCTCGTTGTGGTTGCCTGACAACGGAAAATTAAAGAGACAGTAACGTTATCGACTCAATCAATATGTGATGTAGTTAATATAAAATGTAGAACAAAATGAAACTGTACCCAAGACAATGGAGAAAAAAAAAGTCCACATGCACCAGTAAAGTGAACTACAACGCCGGTAGTGTGTTTTCAGTCCAGCTCACAGGTGATTAAATTGATTAGCATACATTCAGATCAGAGAGGAGGAAGTAATTGGTGAAGTGTCTCTTTCTCTCTGCAGTAGTGTTACATATAAACAAGTAAGCCTTTTGTGTTCTCAGTTGGGTTTTTATAACTTTCCCAAAGAGACATGGATGACGAGCTGGAGACCTTCATCAGGGAGCGCAAGGCGAGAGTGGCCGAGGATAAAGCCAGTTTACAACACGACCCTCCGTACATGGAAATAAAGGTGTGTTGGATTGATGACTGCTAGGTGTTGGTTCTGAACTGATTCAATATAAATAGCTTAAGGTGCCTCCAACCATTAATATAACAAAGTAAATGAGGCATCATTTTCTGGGGACACCTGTGGAAACATGACGTCGTACAAACGTTTTAAGTTGTATCTGATAAGTGTTTTTGACCCCTTTTTTACTATTTGTTTGGAGATGTAAAGTTATAAACAAGAGCACTAGGTTGACCCTTTATGCAGCGGTATTTTGTGTATAACTTTTAATGTAGGATGTTCCTCTATTCTTGACTTGCAGGAAAACCCGTACAGAGCCTATGAATCCGCTGTCAAGGAGAACATCCCTCCCAAGTCTCTAGCTCAGGGGAAAGGTATAGTACATGACCACATTTCCCTCCTTTTTATTCTTATGCTTTTATTTTTTAATGATTCTTAAAGAAATGAGCACGTACCTGAAGTCCATCATTGATAGCAACCTATGTCACGTGAGCAATGTTTGTCAGGGTAGATGTTTCTTTAAAGTGGCACGGTTCTCGTTTTGGCATGAAACTCTCGGCCTTGTGTTTCCTATTAAAGATTCATGTCTGGTTTTGTCAGAGGAGAGCTGTGGAGTGGGCCTACCGCTCGGTGTGGAGTACGAGAGGAAGAAGCAGAGGCTGCAGCATGAGCTGCGTATGGACTACAGGCGCTACATGTCTCAGGTGACTTGACACAGAGTTAACCTGTTTACTTGTTTGGCTGCAGCAGACGATCTCGAACGTCAGTTCAGGCTGTGTTCTACATCTGTCAGTATTTTACTCTACTCTTGCATTACTATAAAGTTTGCTCCATAGTTCCCTCCAAATGTGCCCATGAAATGCAGCAGCAGCCGTTTGTCGGTGTTTTACGACACAGCTGGCGTATCCTTGGTAGCTCTCGGTATCCCATGATCCATATAGTGTTCAGGTACCGTGTAGAGTCTGGAAATATCACATGACCACGTGGTGTTTACCTGGTGTGTGACTTCAAGTGGCTCTGTCATCAAAAGCTACTGCATAATGTCACTCATATGGAAGCAGAGTACAGTTCACTCCTTGTTCCTTTTTAACCTGGTAAACTGAACATGTCCAAGTTAAATATCACAAATTGCTTTACTTTAAACTGAAGAATTGAATAATATTATACAGGTGGGTACATTTGAGGATTCAGCTAATTAGCTTGTTTCAGCTTTAGCTCGGCCCTCAGGTCAACTCTGCTTTTTCTTTTTTTGTTATGTGTTTTTTGTTATGAGAAAAAGTCACACTGTTTGAACATTTTCTGTTACAGAAAAAACACTTTGACCCTGCAGAGCCCGGACCATTAATTGGCCTCGATAACAGGAGGTCTGTCAAGGTAAATGTCTTTGTTTCCCAAAACTCCAACAAAATACAAACTGTGACACAGAGCAGTGATTCCCAGTCAGGGATGCTTGTAGCTCAGGGGGTCTTTCTGTGCCCAGTGTGTACTAGGAAAGATAGTGAAGCACATATCTGTGTGCCAGTCATTGTTCACATTAGCCATCTTGGAACTCATCGGCTTCTGTCTGACATCGACTTGAATGCAGATACATAACAAATAATATCAAATTTCTAGGGATTTGATAAATATATTAGTAGTTTTAATTGCGCCCAACTTGGTATTCATGCTGTGGTGGACGTGCACGTGATGATGGCTTCACACCCTGTGTTGTTTTACAATCCTGTTTCCTTTAGCAACACCAGCTTGAAGACCAGGCAGGTGTGCTTCCCAAACAGCGACCCTTGTCCCGGAGGGATGCCGCCACTCTCACAGAGGACAGCAGGGGGGTTCACAGGGCTCTGACCCTCTGCCCTGAGGAGGACGAGCAGCACTGGTCAGCACGTCCCGGGCATCGCGACAGGCCGGGGAAGCCTGTGGAGCCGGAGTCCGAGGACGAGGACTTCGAGGAGGAGCAGGAGCTGATGGAAGGCAGGAGGCGCAGACTCGAGGCCAGTTATGAGAAGAGACGACCCTGTAGGACGGATGGCAGGTACCTGGGGAAAACTGCCGTGTGTGTGTGTGTGTGTGTGTGTGTGTGTGTGTGTGTTTAAAAGGTCTCTTTATGTGTCTGTTCCCAGGGAGAAGAGGGAGAATCCAGTAGGTGTCGCCAGAGAAGGCAGGAGGTTGAGAGCACTGACCAACAATGAGGATGCTGAGTTCGCCACTGGTCTTAAAATAGGTTAAAGGGCATTTTTCATTTTGGTTTAACTTTTTTTTTTTTTTTACAACATTTGGTTTTAAAACAAAAGGTCCAGCATTTAATGAACACTTACAAAATCAGAGGTTGTTGTTTCCTCAATAGTAATTAGTTTGGAAAGAATAAAAAAGACGAAGTTTTCTGAAATGAAATAATGGCACGAGTTCAGGAGACTCAAACTAAATCACCAAAAAGAAAAGACAGGTCTCTCTTTCACTCTTTAACTCCCATCTGTTCAGGAGCAGCCGATACAGAAGACGTCTTACAGAGGAGGAAGCTGCGCTACAGACGGGAGCTGCAGGAGCAGATAGCAGAACAGCACAGGAACAAGAAGAGGTACATTTTAACAATGTAAAGTGAACGTTTTAGGCCGGTCGATGATGCACATCCAGAGAGACTTGCTGCAACAATTAGATAAAGCCCACGTTTCTAGTGCTGCAAGCAACTGTAATGATCGTGTACAATAGATTAACCTCTGAAAGGCTCAATGCACGTTAAAGATATGGGCGACACCCAATCTGTCTGTCAAGTGAGCAAAACCCTAAACCTCCACTTGGTGTGTGTGTGCATGCGTGTGTGTTGCAGGGAGAAAGATTTGGAGCTGAAAGTTGCAGTGACGGGAGCAAATGATCCTGAGAAACAGGTGAGCTGGAAAACAATTGTTTAAAGAGGAACTCCACGCTCAGGTTGAGCGGGAACTCTCTCTCCCAGCAATGACTGGGGGAGGCGTGGCCTCGTGGCCGCGTAGTGTGGGTCAGTGGACATGGGGGAGACTTTTTTTATATCTACATAATAACGTAGAGCGGCCGCTGCTGGTTGATCTCACAAGGTTCAGGGCTGATTTTAAAATGGTACATGGCGTGTTGAGCCATTTTCAACCCATGAAATTGATGATTTTAATAAATTTGGTGGGAAATGTCAATATTCACACCAGCAGTGAGGTGTTTAATTACAGAACAGTCATATCATTTAGTTTACAAAAACACGTTTTGTCTCACTTTTATGAATTTTAGCCTCCATTGACATTTGTAGAACAAAATCTGTGAATGATGTTTCAGCCAAGATGGACAATTCAATTTTGTTCATAGGACAAACATTGCACACTCGCTGAGTGCAAGAGCACTCTAAATTTTGTTTTGTCTCTGTCCATAAATCAGCCGCACCGAATCAGACAGTTCGGACTGCGCAGGACAGAAGAGAGTGAAGCGTCATACAGACATCTACCTACTGCTGAGAAGACAGGTGGTCGAGGCAGCGAGACGCCTCCTCCTGAGCACCCCCACGTGGCCTTCCAGTCCCCGGTGCTGGAGTACAGCTCTGCCCTGGGCCTGGGGGCAGGAGGGCTGTCTCCCAACAGCCACTCTGCTGCCCCCTCCTTCCCCAAAACTATGGACACTCCCAGGTATCTCTTGAACTTAAACCTCATGCATGTGTATAATCCTCCAGATCTCAGTTCTGGGTTATTTGGCGCCACATGGTGGTCACTGTGGTAACAGCAACATTTAGCAGCTAAGGAACAGAACTGGCGTCTCTGTAACTGTAGACACATTGTTAATGAATTGCAGTATCATCACACCTTCAATGTGAAACAGCAGGACATGTTTGGTTTGCATTAGCAGTAACTTATTAAACCTCTGACATGGCTGTGAGATGTGAGAGTTAATGCTGAAGAGTGAGTTGTAATTTGACACTGACACTTTCTGTGGATCTCCACAATTTGAATCCAGCACAGAGGTGGCACACATGAAAATCTTAATGATTATTATACCTTTTTAAACTCTGTGGTTCCAGGCAAGACATTTGACATGTTGTAATTTCTGTTCAGTATAAAGGCACTTTCAACTCAAGATTTTCTTGTCCTCGTTGTTTAACCTCATTCTGTGCTGCTCTTATTATAATAATAATAATAATAATAATATAGAACCTAAATCTTCAGATACAGCCAGAACAGTAAGTTTTAGATTCGCAAAATAGACACTGTTTATGTAACATCATTGATTATGTGATATCCTCTTTGTATCTCTAGAATCCCCTTGTTCCTCCCTCATCCTCCAACTGTCAGTGAAGCCTACAGGAGCCCGTATGGAGAGCCTCATCCGTACTACGGCTCCAGGAACCTGCTGGACCCAAACCTGGCCTACTGTAAGCACTGGCCTCCTACAGTGGGAGTAAAACATCTTTCTTGTCTACGGTATACTTTGCATACTGTATAGGACGCTATACAAACAGGTGCGCTTCATTTTTCTGCCCAGACGGTCACTCGTCGGCTCCTGGTGCTGGCCCTCCTGTGTCCTACTGGAACGTACCACCGGGTGGAGCTGTGTACAGCCAGTTTGGTAACCACAGCCCTCACAGCCTGCACAGTGGAAGCAGCTTCCCTGAGCCTCCAATACAGTAAGTATCTCCTGCACTTTTTAGTTTTTTAGCTTGAAAGGGTCGAAACATGATCGGCAGCCAACATCAAAGTGGCAGTGAATGCATCTGCTTCACCAGGACGCAGGCATCTTAAGAACCGCCACGACTCAATTGTATAAACTCAGTTTCTAACTTACCACAATGGACATGGTGTTAGCACCTTCTTATGTTCTGATAGAGAACTAGATGATCTACTAGTGAACATAATGGAACTGCTTAGTAAGTTTGGATGTCATTTTAATGAGATGTAATAAGACGACAGTGTGATTGTCTCCTGGCAGGTCTAGCAATGCTACTGTGGACTCGCAAGTCCGAGTTTTCCCTGCAGAGGGGCCCAGAGAAACCCGGGAGAGGATTCAGAGCTACAGGGAGGCCTTGAAACAACAGGTACGTTAGATCTACATTTAATATGACAACAACAACATCAACCATTAGAACATCACCTTCCTCTGAAACACCACCAACTTTAGTCCTGATATTTAGGTGTAATGAGTGCAACCTGTCCCAACAGGTACATGGATTAAATAAAGGGACAATTAGAGCGTTTGTTAGAATAAATCCAAACAATGATTGGCAGGCTGACACTTGTCTCCACCTTCTGGCAGTGAGAGTAACTGCAGAGTAATTACTGCTGTGTTTATATGTATTTAAAGTTTGTTTAAACGAAGCTCTCGTAGTTAAAGATTTGAAGGATTTGTACATTCACGTTGCTCTAACATGTCATGAGGTAAACCCACAGAAATGTCTGCATGAACAGTATCGCCTTGTCTCAGGTCCTATTTGTTAGGGAGCACGAAATAAAGTGAACTTTGACTGCATCCTAGTCTGTGACATGTTGGCAGGAAGCTTCCAGGAGAGGGAGCAGCGAGCTTTACAGCAAGGTAAACTGGATGTAGTTAAGACTAAAAGCTATAGTGTAAGTTTAGTCTTTAGTAGTAGAAGTGTTTGAGATCTCCCGGTGACACATCCGTCCCATCCCAGTCCTTCGTCTTTCTCCTGTCGCAAAAATCCTCTACTTCTCTCCTTAGATTGCTTTTGTTTGTTTTTTGGTCACATGATCACTGCAGGCTGTTCACCAGGTCATTGTGGTCAAAGTACCACTTTCTTCTCCGAGGACACCTCCGTGTATTATCAAGCAACACATGTGCCTCTTACTTTTGCATTGTCTCTAATTATTATTATTATTATTTTTATTATTGTTAAAATGTCATAATTAAATGTGAAAATGAACTCAAAACAAATTACCAAATTACTAAAATGTGTTTGTTTGAAAGGTTCAGACTGTTGGTTGGAATTTTTTTTATTTTACACGATAAGCCTCTTATATAAGCAATAATATGGTTTCCATAAAAGTAATATGGGAATATTTGTAGATATATATCTTTTTTTTGTTTCTTTTTGTTTAGAGAATATCAATTGTCATTTGAGGATTTGATGTAACTTATAAAACACTATACTGTAGATCCAGGAGCAGCAGGAGCGGAGATGTGTGGAGCAGGAGGAGACTGCGCGTTACGAGGCCCAGCTGGAGGCCGACATGAGGAACCACCAGCCCTGGGGTCGAGGTGGAGGAGGAGCCCCACTCAGAGACAGCAATGGAAACCTGATCGGTATGTCCCACAGTATCCTTTTTCTCCCCTGCAACATAATTACACACCCTCTTGTGTCCACAAATGTAATCCTTCCCTCTTGTGGCCAGCTGACCTCAACCGGATGCACAAGCTGAATGAGGAGGCCTACAGCAACCCGGAGCGGTGGCAGAAGAGGGCCTGCCAGGCCGAGCTCCCTGACCCCAGCGAGAGGGTCTCTGGTACTGTAGCAGAGTGCAGTAACCGTGACACTAGTGACAGACTCTCCGGTACCGTAACCACCTTTCTTCTCTCTGTATTGTAGCAGTGTTTTGCAATTGGAACATTTTCAGCATCACAGCTGCACTAGAGCAAAAAGGGGGAGGGGGCACACAAACGGGCTGAGCAGTAACTCTTATGGATGATCGAAGAGAAAGATGTGACTAAAAAGACTCACGTCTTCATGTTTTCTTCTTCTGCAGGTTTCACCCACGTCCAAACCCCCCAGTTTGCCAGAGGCAACGTGTTTGCCGACCAGCCGACTCACCGGCAGCTGCACGAGCAGGACAAGTACAAGGCTTACCTCAAACAGCAAGTACGGCTTTCAGCAGCCGCCGGTGCTGCGTCTACTGGCTGCGTTTTATGGTATCGAGCAGCATTTCTGTCCTCTGGAAGTGTAGCTAGATGCTAGAGTAGTGCAAGTGAATCTGAGGTCATCAGCACAAAGGTTTCTTTTGTTTGTGCTATCCAGAAATGAAATTGTGTTTATGGGTTTCTGTTGTCTTATTATTCTTGGTTTGTTTACAGATTGAGGAGAAAATGCGTCAAAAGACGGAGGAGAGGGAACGAACGAGACTGGAGGAGGAGAAAGAGGAGAAGAGGCTGCAGGAGCAGAGGGCTCGCATCCAGAGGGAGTTTGAGGAAGAACAAGAGAGGAAGAAATGCAAAGAGATGGAGGTGACGAGCGTTTAATTGGATCCTCTCTGATCCTCATAGCAAGATGTCAAGATTGACTCTTTGGATTCTTTCTCTCCATCTTTCTTTCCTCTCTCATCTCTCAGCAAAAGGCCAAGAATGAAGAGCTGATTCAGCTGGCTGAACAGAAGAGGAAGGAGGTGGAGAGGAAGAAGAAAGAAGCAGAAGAGGAGGAGAGCGCAGCACTGAGGAGGCAGTACGAGAGGGAGAGGCAGGCTCGGCTGGAGGACGTGAGTTTACTGTAAAATGGGAAGTTCTGAAAATAAGCGGATACTGTATGTGGTCGAGAATGTGCTAATTGGGTGAAATGACCAGTTTGCATTAACTGGCAACACTTTAAATTCAGAGCATTTGTAAGCAGAATATAAACATAATAATAAAGGGTGTATAACATCATGACTGTCAGGAAGTCCTGTGTTGCCAGATTGAGGGCGACAATCATCAGGTTACATTTGAATTCAAACGTGGTTTTTGAAACTCTGATGTAGTGAAGGGGTGGCTGTGTGTTCTCAGGTCCACAGGGAGCCCTCGCCCCCAATCCCCACCCTGCAGAGGAAACATGGGCTACGCCAGTACACCCCCAGGCCCCCCACTGTTGACAGCCAGCACTCTACTGTCCTCCTGTCTGTGAGTCACACACACACACACACATATTTGACAGACTTTCTCTGTGTAAAGGAGGATATCTTCTCAGCAGCGTCTTCCTGGATAAATAAAGGTTAATAATGTTTCTATCTCTGTCTGTCAGGAGCGCTCTTTGTCGGGCCTCCAGTCTCCTCCTGTCCCGGCCTGCAGAAACCAGCTCCGAGCTGCAGGTGCTGTAAACATCGTGGTGTTCAGTCTGTCCCTCGGACAGAGTTTAAAGTTCCTGCACCAGTGACGAAATGTAACTGAAGCGTGGGTGTGTTGGTGTGTGTGTGTTCAGGTGACCATCACGATGTGTTCAGCGAGCTGTCGGCGTTGCGTCGGCAGCTGCGCAGTGAACAAAAGCGGCTGGAGGGTCGTCTGCAGCACGGCGACTGGGAGGAGTCAGACTCTCCTCTGAGTGACAGGTCAGCCCCCAGGCGGACACGCCCCTCGTACTGTAACCTTAGAGGATGTCACAAAGTGCAGCGTTTGGATGTATTTTCACTCTTTGATAGGGACATTACTTGACAGATGGCCAATATTCACATTTGTCTGTGTGCACTTGCTCTACATCTACACACACACACACACACACAAATGTGGCCTTTTGTGTTCTCTGTAATGAGAGAAAACTTTTTACTTGTATGTATTTACTTATACAACTTGCCTGAAACTTGCACTTTCAGACAAGTTTTGTAAGCATTAGTGGGTGTTGTCTTTTATTTGTCCAGACTTGGGGAGCGTCCCGTGGTGGACGTGTTCGACATGGCCAGGCTGCGGCTCCAGGCTCCGGTCCGAAGGCCCAACTCCAGAAAGGCGGAGCCCCGAAACCTGACGCGGATCCATGACTCCCTTCAGCTCAAATACACAGGTGACACCCACGGTTCCCGCTCGCAGTCGTACTCCACTTCAAACCAGCGGGATTAGCTGTGACTGTGTTTGTGTGTGCGCCTTGTGAGTCAGACGGCGAGTCCAGGCTGGACTTCAGCGAGGTTCCTAAGCTAGAGGGAGTGGGTGTGGCCAGCAGCAGGAGGAGGCGGGACTACAGGGATCCATATCACCAGATGAGCAGCCAGAGGTCTACAGTCCAGGACGGTAAGAGCTCACTGCATTTTTTATTATAATTTTATTTTGACCTATTTATCTCTTTGTAAAGATTTATTCTGTGGTAGAACCGTTTATTTTCATCACTCTGCGATGTTTAGGAGCAGTACGTCCACATATACACCTGATGTTGACGTGATCTCTATCTGGGTATTCAGAAATTCACTTCTTTACACCCGTTATTAATAAGCATTCCTGTCTTGATTCTGATTGGATCTTGATATGCAAATGAGCTGGGCGGGTCTGACATGCGCGTCGGCTATGGAAAGTCGTTTCTACTTCACCCGATGCCATGAGAGACTTGTAGCTTCTGCTGCTACCTGTTTGTTAGCAAGTGGAGGCAGAGTCATGTGACACTGTACACACAGGAGTGTTCACGCTGTACGGATTATATTTACACACAAGCGTGCGTTCATACCTGCCTCAACACGCTTCACGCAGATCTCGTGTTAAAGCCAGTTGTCAATGGGATCTGTGGATTTTGTCCTTTTTGTGTTGCAGATTATTTTGACCTGCCCCCTCCACAGCAAAATGATTATCTGGTGAGTTTGGTTTTAAGCAAACACCTGGTTGACATGTTGTGTGACTACCTTGAAAGTATTGGAAAACGTGTGTGTTGTATGTTGCAGAGGAGTGTGATGGGGGGGTCTGCACAAGGTTCTCTGCTGGAGTCAGAGAGCGCTTTCATTGGTAAGACCACCACGATACAGGTATTATATTATAATATTTTGGAGTTGTAGGGTCTCACAACACACAACCACCCAAAACACTCTCTCTGTGTGTGCCTGTGTGTGTGTGTGTGTCGTCAAGACCCCCTAGGCGATGCCTTTCCAGTGCCGCGCACCCCAGAGCTTCACAAGACCCCCCGGCTGTCAGCCAGGGAGAGGAGGAGGCTGGCCAAACAGCCACCCTCCCCCCAGGTACCTGTTACACACACACACACACACACACACACACACACACACACACACACACAGGTTTCTGACATGTTGTGACGACAGTTACATCAGGAAGCTACAGCTTTAATTGTTTGTTTGTCCTCTGCTTGGTTCAGGACCGAGCTGCTTCCAGCCAGCCCTTCGGCCAGTATGACTACTCCGCCCACACAGGTGACAGGCTGCAGCAGGAAGTTGAAGGGAGAAGCCGGGACAGGGCAGGTCGTCTGATGGCTCTCAGTTACCGTGGCAACACAGCCGGTACAGTTTGAAACATTTCTTTCTGCTGAGTTTCACTTGCCAGTATTGTCCAACTTTATCTAGTAAAATAAATAGAATAGCAAGTTTAGTATATAACTCTTAGTGTTTCTCTCTCTCTCTTCACAATCCCGACCAAAGGTCTGTAGAAGTTGTTGCCATGGATCCCTGGACGCAGCCAGGAACATGGACCCCTCTGAATCAGAAGATTATGGTTGGTTTTAACTCGTGCTGTTTATGTTGATGTGAAGCTCTGAAGGATACTACATATCACTGTTTACATAAGAGAACCTCCATGTGTCAGTGAAAACTATTTTATTAATGATTAAATTATGTCTTAAATAAATTATATTTTAATAATACAACCTGTCATTTGATTCCTCATCTGACATCACAGCCTCAAACTTGCTTTTCTGATATTTAAGATGTTACATAGATTTCCATCCTGCTTTATTTTTTTTTATGCCCACAATCCATACGATGTACATGTCTTTACATGAAGATGGCAGCACTTTTGACTTCACTATTCCTGAGAGTTGGATGAGAAGCTCTGTACCACTCCACACCACTGTTCAATATGAAGCTACAGCCAGTTTGCTTAGCTGCACCTGCTGCCTGGCTCTGTCCAAAGGTAACTAACTGTTTACCAGCGTCTCTAAACGCTCTAATTTACACACACATAAACAGAGAAATTGTGGTTTTACAGCTGATTATCTGCTGGACTGTTTATTGGCTGAATTCCTGACCAGATGTGGTGAAGAGAAAATTTGCTAAAATGTCCAACTATTCCTTTAAGAGTTGGCCGAGGTTCAAGGTTGTGAAACCTTCATTCAACGAGAGATGACGGTATGGAGCTGTTCACTATTGACTCAAACGTATTAAATATGAATATTTAACGTGTTAAATACAGAAATGCAAAGCAACTCTTATTCAGTTAAGAGTTAGGTTAAGTTAAGTTCAGTCTTCCTTAAAACGAGACCCTCGCGGCCGCCATTGGAAAATGTGGCATTCGCCTGATCAACATGGAGTCACCTACTTTCTTCTGCCCCGTTTCACTCAAAACACTTGAGACTTGTTTCCAAAAGACAAGGCTGAACCCGCGGTCCTGTTTCACTTCACCTGCAGAATCTCACTTCTCCAATCAAACTGCATCTTAAGAACAATGGTTGTGAGATGTAAGCATGTAGCTGAAACAGAGCTGAGGGTGTAGACTTGTTGTTTTGGGATATTTGACTTGAGCTGTTCAGTATTTGGGGCTTCGTGCTGTTGAACTGCAGTCGTTTCATTATTCACTGTGTGGAGCAGCTCTAGGATCAGTCTCTAAATCACATCCTGGATAATGTCTTCTCTCTGCTGCCAGGTGACTTTTAGTAACACTCAGCTCTGAGAATCAACGTACTACATGAAATCACATTTCTGTTATATCAACCCACTGGAACATGCATAACAAGTGAGGCTACAAGCGGTGGACCACCACCTGTCCATCAAACCCAACCCAAACTTTGTATTTAGACAGGAAGTGACACGTATGCAGTCAGGGACTTGATGCTGTGGTGGCACCGACCGGAGCGGCTGCTTAATGAGGCTTTAGCACGGACAACACACATTTCAGAGTGCTTGGTGTGAACGCGTGGAGGAAAGAAGGCTGGAGGTGATGGTTGTAGTATCTGAGAATGTTTGCATGCTCGAGTGCACACAAACACACACACACACACAGACACACACACCATTTCCACATCTCTCCGTCTACCAACCGTTTCTCAGTCTCCTTCCATCGTCTTCATCCCTCTCAGTACCATCGCTCTCATTCATGCTCTCTCTCTCTCTCACACACACACACTTCACACTCTCTCTCCTGCCTGGATGAACACTGTCGCTCGCTCGCCCCCCCCTCCCCCATCTGTCTGTATGAGTGATGACCTTCTCCAGCATTGGATAGGAAGGAGGATAGAAGCCATCTAAACTCTGCTACGCCCCCATTACTCAACCAGACACCCCAGTTCCACACACACACACACACACACACACATACACACACACTCAGTGCATTACACTGACTCAGGAAGGCCACAGCAGCATAGCATGGCTAGCAACTTCATCCAAAAATTGATTGTCCAGGCAAAAAACCCCTCAGCTGGTTAAATTTATTGCTCCAAACTAATTTTATGGTCTTTAACTTTCCAGCAGCCCAACCCAAAACACAAGGGGGGGGGGGGGGGGGGCCGGAAGTCTTTTTGCTGCACCTTCCCCCGGCCGCGTCTAGCCTGGAGCCGGCCACGTTAAGTGCCCACTATTCATTTTAGGTTTCAGCTCCTAATAAACCAGCATGTACGCAGAAAGAGACGTCCTTCTGTTTAACACACTGCTGGATGTGTTTCGTCGACATTCACCTACTGAACACGTCTAAGTGCTGCAGGGAGTTTGCAGAGGACACAGCCTGTGTAAATGACTTCAGTGCCGCTCGTGGACAGCGTGTTGGGGATCCCATTCATTTGGTCGGAGTTATGTATCCTTGATAAGGCTAATGAACGCCATAGCTCACTTATGCTAATCAGCTTCTTGAATTAGCCTGCCACTGGAGTGGCCTTTTAGTGGAGATCACAGCGTAATGGATGATATTAGGGCTGCAGTGCCCACTACATTTTGTGTGTGTGTGTGTGTTTGTATGAATTTTGGTGTTTATTTAAGTATTTTAATGAGTTAAGTGTGTGTGTGTGTGTGTGTGTGTGTGTGTTTGAGGGAATAGTGGTGCTAATGAAGCATAAATGATGCCCAAAGTTAATAGAAACTGAACACAGAAAATATGATATCCTTTTTAATTATGATTTAATCATTGAGAAGTTTTACTGTGTTGAAAGGAGGCATTTCTCCACCACTGGATGGCAGTAGTGTATTACACAGGACTAACTGGAGTGCAGTTCAGTAAACTTGTGAGAAACATATTCACACATGAAGCAGACTGGGATGGTTTCAGGAGCCACGGAGAGTGTGATTAAAAAGAAGAGAGAGAATGTTTATATGTATATATTTAAATGTATTCACATTGCTCACGCTGGCTCACACTCAGGGTCTAACTCACTACTACTACTTGTTTCTTAGCTTCCCCCCCCCCCCCCTTTGCCTATTCACACCCACCTCCCTCCATCCCTCAAATTCAAGCTGGGAAGCATCAAACTAAATTTTGGATCAATTGTTTGATCATTCCATACAACATCACTGCTAGGCCCAATTTAGCTGACACACACACACACACACACACACACACACACTTGTGCGGCCTATCCCTTATGTTACCTCTGGGATGTAGCTGACAAATGACAGTGCTACTCGTCTGCCAACCCTGAGTCTCTTTCTCGGCAGGGTGTGTGTGTGTGTGTGTGTGTGTGTGTGGGGGGGGGGTGTTGTTGGAGGAAAAAAAAATCGTTGAGGGACACGGGGAGATGGAGGGGAGCATTGGCAAGAGTCCTGATTCCTGATTGGTTGAAGTGAACATCCTGCAGAGTTATGGATTTTTGACTGAAAAGATAGTTTGCTTCGACCATGTTGCTCAGCAGTCTATGATAAACAGCATATTTTATTTCTATTAAAGTACAAACCAAATATTTGTGCTGGTGAAATCTGTTATTTGGCAATTTATGGATTTTTCCCGGTGGGGCACCGGAACACAATAAAACCACAGCACATGAGAGGAGAAGAGGGGGTAAAGCTGCAAAAGGCCAGACCTTTACTTGCACATTTCAGTCTTTTCAGGCAAAATGGCCGCTTTCTGGTTAACTTAAAGACACACAAACGCACAGTAGCACTTTCAAGCCTAATGCAGACTACACGACCTTTGTCACAGAAAATAAATCTGCCACTAAATTCATGGTACCAGATCTTGGGTTGAGTGATTCCACAACGTGACGTAGCGTCGGGAGGTGTCTCAGACGCTTCGGCAGATTTCAAACATCCATCCATCCACCCATTTTCCACCACAGTGGTTCGCAAGGTAGCCCAGCGGTCCTTCTCACCAGACACATCTTTCAGCTCCTCCTGGGGGATGTCGAGGCGTTCCCAGGCCAGATGGGATATGTAGATCCTGCCATGCTTCCTAGGTCTGTGCCGCGCGTCCTCCTATATGGAAACATCCAGTTCAGGTACCTGAACCACCTCACCCGGCTCCTTTCAATGCGAAGGAGCAGTGGTTCTACTCTAACCTCCTTCTGGATGAATTGTATCTACGATCTCAGTCTTCTGGTCGTTACCCAAAGCTCATGACAGTAAGTGAGGGTTGAAACTGTGGTGGAAATATGTAAATCCATAAAGCAAAATACAAAGTTCTGTCTTTCTGTTCATTCGACATTTGCGAGCATACACAGATCAGTATCTCCACAGCGCACAGCAGAGAAACTGCTTGTTATACACAGAAGTGAGCATGAAAGGAAGGGGCGGTCACACACTTGTTACACACAGATCATTCGTTCGTAGCTTGGGTTTGTTACTTGCAGGATTCTCACCTTGACCACAGGTTCCTGTCATCTGTTCATCATCCTGTCCCTCCGTCTGTTACTGTTGACCCGTAACAGCAGAGTATAAGAAAGATCGAGCAGTTTCAACTACGTTTTCCATTACAGAGCCAACTAGATCAGCTGGTAACTCACACGCTTCTCCATCAGGCTCAGCTCCCTCTTCAACCTGACAGTCCAGTGCATCTTCTGAATTACTGCTGAAGCCGACCTCGGGTTTCATCTTACCTTCACTCGTGAACAAGACCCCAAGAAAGGTGACGTTCCACATCCCCACAGCCACTGAACTAGCTCTAGCTTTTGAGGCTGGAACATGTTTCAGGAGTTGGAGGAACCAATCAGCTCATCGTGCAGGTCCACACAAAGCTTTGTTGAGATTCGGGAAGCATCTACGTCTGCCCTTCTGCACGCTCCTGCGACCTGCCATTACCCATAACACCCTGCAGAGGCGTTCAGGTGTGTCTAATTCCAGCCTTAATTTACAGACTTAACAGGAATCAAACTGCCTCCTCGACTCTATCTCCTCAGGAGCAGCTTTATCTCAGCTGCTGCTTACAAAAAGCTGAGAATGCTACAAAAGGAAAACCCCACTCTTGTTTTGTCCATGTGGACCCCAGAAGAAGAAAGACATTTCTACTGTTTTTATGTCAGCATTAAAATTTGACAGCCTCCTTCATCATATTGCTCCTTTTGATTAGCCACGAGAAAAAGAAAAAAACTAAACTAAACCCTGGTAGCTGCTTCTTAGAAGCTGGCTGTCAATGAATGCTGGGAAACCACTTCTTTTAAAGACTGTATATAATTTAACAGGATTCACCCTTTAAGTGTATTTAGCAGCTCTGCCTGATGTCACTTCTTGTCTCATTATAAAAGAGTTGTCTGTTCTACTGAACGGAGATTCAGCTTACTCGCAAAAATCAAATTCTGCTCTCTGGAAGTGAAGTGTCCAAACTCCCAACAGAGTCTGCTAAGCTGCAGCGAGGCAGCGCTGGGGTCAGTAATGATGGCTGAGCCTCTTCAACAGAAGGGGGAGAGAAAAGAGGAGTTGGGTGAGGCGGCGGTGGGGACAGAAGAGGAGAGGCAGAGGAAGGATGACAAAGTGAGGGGGAGTAAATCCTCCACAGACCTCCATCACTGCACCTTTGTAGAAAATGACACGGGCAGCAAAAGAAGTGCGGACCAAATGATGAAGATGTAGAAGTGATTAACCAGCTCCCATCTAAACGAATGTTGTGGCGACGGAGGGATGCAGTGAAAGAGGAGAGCAGTCGAGGCCAAAGCAGCGGAGATCCGGCAGAAACAGATGCTTTAATTAGAAGACTGAGAAATGCCCACAGCTCTGTGTGTGTGTGTGTGTGTGTGTGTGTGTGCATTTGATGGCTTTAATTAGTTGAAGTATAAGATGAAACAGGAAAATCAACAAAGTGACGTTTCTATAAAGGTTAACAACCACCCACCTCCTCTCTGTAACTCCTCCCTTTCCCTTCTTTCCCGTCTGATCCTTTCTTCCCAGTTCAGACAGAGGGAGACAGGAAATGAAAAGACCGAGTAACTCTCTTTAATCAAACCAGCAGCTCAAAGTGGCATCAGCTTTATTAGCTGCAAACAAAACACACAAACTCACGAGCACTGAATTCAATTTGTAAGCGTTGGAAAAAGCATGTTGTTCAAAGGTATACAAATTGCATTCTGCCCTAACCCTCCCTCCCAAAAACAACCAGGGCCAGGTTTATTTTCAGGCCCGTCTCACTGTTCAGATTACAGGTGCACGGAGATTACTGTGAAACTAAAATTGAGTGTGTAGTTCCTGATGTCGTGCCTGCGGCTCGAATCACCAAAGAGAACTGTTCTTTTTCTTTCTTCTTCACTGCGAGGGTTTATTAGATTATTTAGGTGGTGGGGGTTGTGTGTGTGTGTGTGTGTGTGTGTGTGTGGGGGGAGATTAATGGGACAGTTATGGGACAGGATGATATGTGACACGTTTTAGTCCGCTGAGCCTGTAGCCCAGAGACAGGAGACGAGGTGACGGTTGTTGGTATCTGTGGTTCCTCAGAGCTGTGAGTCATTACACTGTGTTTTTCATCATGCCTCATTGTCCCCACTGATTGGTGGTTGCATCCAATCTCAAGTTCAGCTGTCAGGATCATTTTGTTCTCTGTCCTTTGGGCAAAGAGAACCGAACATATGAAGATATTCAATGTTGTATTTTCTCAAAGTCTACCTCATGCCATTACCCTGTAAACTGGCTCTGTGAGTGATGATTCATGTAGACAAAAAAGAAAAAGATGGTGGGATTTAGTTTTGGACAGTTCAGGTTTAATATCACATGTCATGATAAGCTGCGTTACCAAATACCATGTTAGATGTGCTAATAAGTGCTAATGCTAACAGCAATAGCAATGTTAAATTACAGCATAATGAACACCTTTTAGAAACTAATATATGTCATGTGTAAATGTGGTTAGAAAACACACACACACACACACACACTCGATATATAATATATAGAAAAGAGTTGAATGGACATCCTCACAGTGAACCTCACCTTGTAAATGTGGTGGAGAAAGCAACGCAGCACAGTGAAGAAGACGGGGAGAGAAATGACCCAGGGCCATCCTCAAAACCAGTCCCCTGGCTCCAGCCTCAAAGACCCCTTTATCACAACTGGAGAGCTGTGTGTGAGTGTGTGTGTTGTCTGCTTCAGTATCTATTTCTATTTGTATTCTATTTTCCCTCGTTATTGTTATTGACATTTTTCCGCAGATGGAAAATCACTTTTACACACACAATTAGAGGTAATAGAAATGGTTCACTGTAAAATATTTAAGTGCAGTTGTCCAGCTGCATGTTTGTGACAGTTATCATTTGATCTATGACAGTGTGGGGAGTGTGTATGTGTATGTTATTTGGCCTGTGAGGGTAAGTGTGTGGATTATACTGCTGTTTTATAGTCCATTACAAGCCCATTACTGCAGCCTCACGGCCCCATTCTCTTCTTTTATTCTGGATCTCTTTATGGTGTTAAGTAGCTAAGTAATGATAGCAGAAGGGGCATCGGTACGAGCAGGGCGGCTGCACACTCAAAGACACAGGCAGGCAGATTTTGGCAGGAGCGACAGCCGACTCAACTCGAGCTGTTGCCACACGACTGTCAAGCTGTTCAACCTCAAACTTGGGAAATGTGTGCATTAGGTTTGTTTCCATCCATTTGCTTAATGCAGATAAACAAGTGGAAAGTCTTCTGAGAAATCCAAAAGTTTCATGGCTTAACAGACACTAACATTTATGTTTAAGTTTATAACACAATGAGACAGTTTCACCATCTACAAGGAATGTGTGCCGGCACGTATTTGATTGGCCAGCTCAGGGCGTCAGTGGATGATGGCTCATTGTGTTGCAGCTACAGCTGCCGTCCAGCCGTCCTTCATGCAGCTGATTCACTCACTGAACGGAGCTCTTCTGCAGTCACCGCCACAGAAGAGTGATATCATTAAATCATGTGCACTTAACCACTTAAAGCATGATACACAGCTGAAAAATGGCCGCCTGTGCACAACCTTATGGTTATTAATTAAAAGATGAACCTCGGGGGCCGATCTGCAGCCTCCAGCTTTTTATGGCAAAATATTGTAGCCTCAGTTGATGTGATGGAAAGAGAGCAGAGAGTGAGACAGCTGATGTGTTAGAAGGGTTATTCCTGGAGTAAAAACCAGCCCATCGCTCATTCTACTGGTTTCAAGAAACTCTCATTTCCCTGCAATTAAAAGAGTTGTCACAACAAGTCATCATTTAAGGGGAACATGCAGTGAATCTACAAAGGCTGTTTCCCGGTGATTGTACGTGGAGCAGCTCCAGGTTTTGTCAGTGTGTCATTGTGAAGCATCTGTTCCACAAACAAGAAACAAAGGGGAGAGCAGCTCTAAACTGCCTGGCCTGGGTGCAATCCATCAGCGTGCGTAATGAACTGTGTGTGTGTGTGTGAGTGTGTGAGAGTGGGGGGGGGCCTCAGAAGTGATAAGGGAGTGTCTTTCAGCTCTCAGACACGTCACGAAGGAGAGGAGTCAAGCGACGCTCCTTAACACCCACACCCAGCGCAGCCCGGCACAGTTTGACCCTCGTCTGTTGTCATCAGGATAGCTTGCTAATTAAGAAGGGCTTCTCTCTCTCTCACACACACACACACACACACACACCCACACTGACAGCTTGTCGCTCGTCTCTCTACCCGGGGGCCTCGTCAGGGGCCTGTACATGTATATCTGTGTGTCAGAGCGATGTTGTGTGACAATTTCTGTTTTTCTGTCAAAGAGCTGTCTACTGCTGTGAAAGGCCAGAGAGGTGATTTGTCTCCCTCAACTCTGCTCTGTGTGACAGTGTGTGTGTGTGTGTGGGGGGGGGGGGGGTGTAGGACAAAGTCACTTTAATTATTAAAAAAGAGCAAATTATGTTGGAAAATGCAAACAGCAAACAGCATTTAGCGGCTAAAGAGTCGGCTATTTCTGGCCCTGCTGGCAGCCGTGGGTGGAAATGTCGCTCTGCTGCGTCGCCACTTAATAACCATTAGATGGATTGCCATGAAGTGTGGTTCAGACATTCATGGTGCCCAGAGGATGACGCATTTTAACATTTAACTACAAACATTAGGGAAGAAACAAAGAGGAGGAGGCCAGAAGCTGAAAAAAGAGAGGATGGGGTGATGAAGAGATGATGAATGAGATAATCATTAACAAATTCCCACAGTCTGTCGCCCCTCCTCCTAATCTCTTTCTCATTCTGTCTCTTTGAGCAAATGCACGTCTTCATCGTTGAAATAATAAAGTGCTGTACGGCTGATGGGAGGCTCCCCGTGGGAAAACAGAGGAAGAGGGAGGGAGAGATTCTGACAGAGACCAGAGAGCCTGTTTGTGTTTGTGTGTGTGTGTAAATGAGACTGAATTAGAACGAGCCTCATCCATATTAATAAACTGCAGGTCTCTCGCCCCTCTCCTGGGACCAATACCTCCCCTCGCTCTAATAGATCACACCCCATCTACGATCACATGGCTGTTTGTTTTCATAATTAACTCAAACTCAACTATGTCTGTGATATTTGGGTTATTGACATTTGCTTGGCATTTCAACTTCATTATGGCGCCGCCTGTCTCTTCTGCTGGTGGGCAGCCATGATGGGCCACCCGGTACATCCCCAACGCATTTCATTAGTGTTCATACTAGTTTTTCTTATTAGTCCCACGGTTCTAATTTAGTTTCTGAGAGTTATATTCCCACCATTATGCCCTGCCTGAGTAAGTGGCTTCTTTTGATCTAAGCTGAAAACGTACTTTTATCGCAGCGCTTTCCCAAATTTGATCTCCTTCTAGTTTTATTCTGTTTATGGTTTCTGCCATTTTATTTTCACGTGGTTCGTTTGGTTGGTCATGTTTCTGTGCTTCTTTGTTAGCATTTATGCGTTCCTTGACTTTATTTGGATAAGTGCTGTATAAATAAAGATGTTATATTATCATTCTGATATGTACTGTGAAAACCTTTTAAGGTTTTAGAAAGAGATATTTACACATTTACAGCTGCAGATGTTATCTTTGAATGGAGTGAGCGTTACAGAGTGAACCTGTCCCTTTAAGACAGTGTTTAAAGCTGAAATCATCTGCAAATACAGCCATTGAAGAGAAAAAGCTCTGATAATCCCAGTGTGCTGTACCTGCCCAGCAACCAGCAGCAGACACACACACAGTTAGCGACTAGCGGGTGAACACGGTGGAGCGTTTAGCAGCTAACATGTGATGTTTCCTGGAGTCAGGAGCTGGTGGAGACCAAAGCAGAGTGAATATTGGACCCACATTCATGAGGCGGACAGAAACACGACTCCAGATCAACACTTACATGCCTCCGTGTCTGCCGGATTGTACTGTTATGTAAATGTCGTTTACAGCTTGTTTCTGATGCTCCCAAGTGATCCACACAACCCCCCCCCCCCACACACACACACACACCCGTCTCCTAAAAATGACATTTATATTGTCCTTATTTGCATCAGCAAATATGTTTTGGAGGAAATGCAATGCTGCCCAGATTACAGCTGTTGTCAGCGTAATGAGGAAAAGTTATTTATTATGCAAAAATGTTCATTTGGTATTTCATTAGTTTTTGTTGCCAACAAATCTACTCTTGCAAAACAATATCTAGTCATAGCAACTAAAGCATGATTAGACTTGTTATAGTTATGTTTGCTGAGGGACAGAGAGCTAATGTTGAAAGCACGTGGAACCAGGAGCTACAGTCTTGGAAGTATCTGTGAGAAAGCACATTTAGTTAGTGAGAGAAATGACACACTCGTTTTGCCTGATCAGACGTCTCTGGACTCACCGCGTGTGAGTGTACAGATTGGCCTTCTGTTGAAGCAGCAAGGAACAAAGTAATGACGTTGTTTAAAAGTGCCAGAGCACTGGATGTTGGCCTGTGACATCATCCGCCTAGTTGGTGCAACTGTACAATCAGCTGATATTTGTAAACTGTTGACACCACTTGTCAAGTGATTTGGGTCATGCACTCGCTGAATACTACAGGATAATAATGGAAAACTAGTGATATTGGACATCAGAAATACTTTCGATCTCTTCACATCTTTGAATCTCTGAAGCTCCAGGTGTGACGTGGGTCAGCTGAGGAATGAAAGATGAAAGCTGCTGAAATGTGTGTGACAGGT
>JAVQJL010071413.1:0-23888 GCA_036024295.1 Nannoperca obscura | reverse complement strand
GGAGGTAAAGCGCTGAGATGCACCTCCAAAAGAGTTCAGACTAGTGCTTTTGTGTGTGTGGAGCAAGCTCGTAGTGAAAGAGTTAGAGTTAGGAGAGAGCGCAGGAGGAAGGAGAACATACAGTAGTACAGTATAACAGTAATAGCAACATTGGCGGTTGACCAGATCTTGCCACGATTTTCCATCAGCCACTCGCATTGCTGCTGCAAAAATCTTTTCTCTACTCGCTTGTCATTTCAGTGCAGATTCGCTGAGACCCTCATTCACCTCTAGTTCACCACATTCAGGCTCACCAGAAGTCCACTCCTCATCACAGCCAGATCTTCAGCATCCTTCCACCACCACCACCGGTGACTAGACTCCACCAGGGGGGTCTCCTACACTGCTCAAGGCTTCTCTACCCCCCTTAAATATGATTACATCACAATTCGGTCCAATCGCCAAAGACTCAACATTTCTCATCTTTATGTACATATCAGAAAATAATTATTCACTCATACTGAAGTCTCTCCTGATTGAAATATTGGTATCAGTGTATATGTCCGCCAATACATAACAAGAAATTGCTGCTCAGAAATGCAAAACTATGTTTGAGGTCAATTGTATAATGGTACCATTAGTTATGCATGGGCAGAATATTAGAATGCTATAATTGTTTGCAAAACGTTGTTTCCATTAACACAACCGGACCCAATATTGGCTATACAGAGAAAAAAAAACGACAATATATTGTACCACTTCATTTATTTCATTCAATAAAAGTAAATAACTGCTTATTTCATTTAGAGGTTGTGTGAATTGTACTTGGAATTGTATTTACTATTAATTTTGTTGTAGGCTTTTGTTTTTACATGAGCAACACTTTTGTTACTGAAGCACATAAACACATAAAAAGGTGCCTTTGGAACCATTTCTCTCAGGCAAAACGATACTGAATTCAACCTGCACAGTCTTTAAAGAGCTCTTCAGCAACAAGTGTAACTGTTAAGTTCTGTAAATCACTGTGCTATATAAATAATCATTATTATACCTTCATTTGACCACACATATAATTACTTTGTTGCCACCATGTGGCACCAGTTAATGCTGGAAGAGAAGAAGAACTACTACTTGTGGGACTACACCAAGCCATGCGTTGTAGGATACTTTCAGTCCGTCAAGACCTAATCCTCACCCTCATACAGTACGCCCTCGTAAATCTATCTCTGAGAAACACGCGCGCACACAGACACACACACACGCTGGGGTAAATCATGGGTCTGGCGTCGGTGGCAGTCGGTGTCCAAATGATGGTCAGATTATAAACAGGATCATGTTTCTTTGGGACAGATCGGCGGCGACACAGCAGCTGTGGCCATGGTGTAATGTTATGGCTGGACACTGGAGGAAAACCCACCGGGCTCTGTACAACTTTGACTAATTGTCCAGAACTTTTAAATACAAAATGTGCAGCACTCTATAAAGCCGGTGACCGACATTTAGCGGCTCATGCTTTTCAGTATGCATATCACGGTATGCACTAAATATGTCCATTAATATTTAATGAGTGCTTCTCCAAAATGTAATGCTAAATGTAAGTTTAAAAGGGTAGCAGTGGAAATAAATATTGACAAATCAAAATTTGTTTCATTTCTAAGGATTCATTTAATGAAGTTAAGTCCAGACATTTTCTCCACATTGAAATATACTATCGCAAACTAAATGTACTAAAATTAAAAAGCGAACTTCATTTCCAAGAGTTGTTTTCAATTTTAGTCCTAGTTTTGTTGGCCATAACTACCAATTTGGTATGTTAAATTTCTTTTGAGACATTTCATTTTCTTACTTTGCCATGGTTTATCCACTCACTGTAATTTAGGCATTGATGGGCCACTCTTGAGACTAGTATATATATAATTACTGAGTGTAATAGCTATGGGACTGCAAATACACAAGCCAGAGCTATAAGCCACAGAAAGCTGTGATGTCCAACACCACAAGCCCATCAAGTCTCATTAGTCTGCTGAGTGACCCACTGGGAGCCATTCAGTTCATATCAGTGGACTAATAGGGTCCGAGCTTTGAAACACAAGACACTGTTCTAACTATAGTAGGAAGCTTACCCTCCTGTCTGTCTTTATTAGAAGAACATTGCCACTGATTTGTGCTCATCACCAGTAATAGTTTCTATCATGGCATGGCCATTCTCCTCCCCTTGACGACATGGTGATACAGGAAGTTTTAAATTTAGTTGACGATAAAGACACAAATTCAGTTCGCAGTGAGTATATGGGAATTATCTGCCTCCGTGTGTGCTATTTCAGTTATCTCATATATAATAGTGTGTAGGCAGCATTTAAACGACAAAGCAGATGCTACTAGAGAGTGTGGTCAAAGTGTATCACAAATGTCATTTTAATCACTATCTTTGGCCTTATTAACAGAAGAAGGGTCATTTACTTGGTCCTGAAAAAACAATAACGAAGAAAATATGTTACTCAGACAGTGTGGTGGAAACACAAAAGGAAGGAAAGAAAAACACAAACATGTCCTCAAAGAGCACTGGCCGGGATGCCATTAGCCACTGGCAGTCTGCCTTGGCATAGACAAAACAAGTGTCTCAAAACAAATGTGTCACCATCCATCCAAGAGAAAAATGATAACAACGAAAGCATAAAATAAAGAACAATGATTTAACTGTCTGAAGCAATATTTAAGAATTAAGAAACTGTTTTCAATCTCCTGCCTACTTTAATGGCTATGGATTATAGTAGAAGCATTCAATAGAGGATGGACAATGTAACCACTGGAAATGCTTTGTTATTTTATTACTTATCCTTTAGTTTCCCTTTTACTTACAGTACTTACAGTACTTACCTTGCTTAGAAAGTTACATATAATAAGGCCCATTTTGGCACAAATGGAACAACTGGTAATCTGTTTAATGATTTACCAAAATTAATTTTAAGAATGAATACAACATAATGTATCAATGATTATATGAATAATCAAAGAAAGTATAAAATAAACTATACCTTATTAGGATGAATGATAACTTTCAGTATAAATGTTTTATTAGAATTCATCCTTCATATTATTTTATTGAAGCTATTTGTATTTCAAAATGCCATATTTCAATTTAATTTATTTAATTTCAGGATGGCAGAACAGAGCTTTTAAAGGTCATTTTGTGTGTGTGTGTGTGTGTGTGTGTGTGTGTGTGTGTGTGAAGACGGCAGGAGAGAGTGAAGAGTCACTGGAGATAAGCCGACTATGGCCTCAAGGGTCTTGACCCTGGGGTGGTCACTCAGACTGAAACATACTCGCAGGATGTCAACAGATTAAGCTCCTTAGCCAATCTATTTAAAGACCTAACCAAAAAGTGACCAGATAGAAATTTTCTCAGCTTTTAAAAAAGCTGAAAAACTTTTTTGGTACATTTTAGCAAAAATATTAATGAACACTAGGTGCAATATTCTATGTAAATTAATAAGAAACACTATGTATTCTCTGCAGTGAATGTTAGTTATAATCCTGGAGTCTGATGGGAATAAAACTGAAGCACAAATCTTACTGTAGGAATCAGAGAGAACAAATCCATTTTCAACACGGAAAAAGAATTTCCCTGGAGATCCAACATAAATCCCAGTCGAGACATGGTTAGAGTGAAACCCCACTGACAGCAAGAGTCACTCCTCCAAAAAAGGGAGAATTTAGAATTGCTTCATTCCTTAATTACTGAATTGGAGCCAAGTTATTTTAGTGGTGCATTTTTGTGGTAGAAATGTAGGGAGGGCAGGCTTGTGGCAAGAAAAAAAAGAAAACCTTGGGAATCAAAATAAGAATCTAGCTATAAGGAATTACGCACTGCTTTAAGTGGCCACTGTATTTTACAGCTTCAAGCATTCATGTTAGACATCAGTCAGACAAGTAAACATTTCAACAATAATTCAGTGCTATAATACAACAGTACATGAGAACGATATCTTGGGTTTAGCACTTCAAATTTCAACAGTAAACTTAAAGTAAATTTCATTCACGTCCTAAGACTTCTTCATCACAGGAAATCAAAGATGATCATCAAACACTGACAGTCATGATGCAAATAACACTTTACTTAAACCACTACAAGCAGAACAAGCGTGATCATTTCCATAAACCCTGCATGTCTCTTACATCAGCTGCTTCAAAGACAACTCCCATTAACAAACAAGTTAATAAAATATTATTGGCTAGACAGTCAGCCAACCTGCAGTGGACTTTTTCATCCTGATAATACATTAAAATATAATGAGGTCATTTAGATGTTTTCATGGCTGTAGTCACGTCAGAGCAAAGGTTGATACTGCATAATAGCTAGGCACCGTTGAACCATAAGTATTCTATACAGAATAAATTAAAACAAGTTTACTCCATCTTGGCAGAACAGTCCAATATAGTCACAACAAAATAAAATGATTCAGTAAAAACTCTGAAACCAAAAATTAATTTAAGAATGTGACATTAAGTTCTAATCCACATGAAGGTGTATTTAAGGACTTAAGGACGTTTAATTCCTTGCTGAGGGGGCTTCTTAGCTGCAGTGTTAAAATCCTTTAATGCACACATCAGAATGATTATCCTGCTTATACCCCAATCACTTGCCAAAAATGTTAAACGAGAACATTTGCTCATTTTTTGATGTTTTGGACTGGTCCTTATAAACAGTCACATGAAATGAACATTCAGTCAAATTATGGTTTAAATCAAAATAAATAATATACGCACAAAAAGAATCAGGATCAGAACTAATAGTTCCAATCAAATGAGTCTTCATGCAAAACTTCTCTTTTACACAAATACAAAGCTTCTCTTTGTAGATGCAGGCCATTTAATGAAGAGGGACATTTTATCAGCACCGTGAAACCGTTCTATCACATGATTACCGCCACTAGTTGAACAACAACCACTTCCAACAAAGTCTGTTATCAGCCTTGTTTGTTCAACCTTGCCACTCATTAGCAGACCCCCTCTGGCTGTATGAATGGATAGGGAAGGTCAATACACTACCCTACGTGCCCACTCTCTACCCATTCCACAAACAACAGAGGCCCATGTGTTCTGCAGATTGCATCACAACCCCACTAACGAGCAGAGCCATTGGCCTGAGAGCGCTAATGCAATTACGCAACACAAGCCCCAGCACTGTGAGTCGGGGCTATGGGGGAAGAAGAATGAATTGGATGTGACAACTCTTGGGTTTGTTATCTTACCATTACTATAGAGAACTACAAATGCATTCACTGCATATACTGATACAGGGAAAAGGAAGACAGAGCTAAAAAATACAACAAAAAAGATGCGGATGGACAAGCACTGAAGAGAAAAGCAAATACCAAACACAGATGAACACAAAAAAAGATTGCAGAGGGGATGAGAGATTATCAAAATGAATACATTTGAAGGAGCAAACACAGAATAAATCACATACTAGTGAAAACAGAAAGAATCCGATATTAGCATGTAGTATTATGTAAGCTGTCTGGCTAAAGCCGTCTGGGGACACAGCATCACAAGTAAACAACCTCTAGAGCTGCCACTGTTTCATCTCCTCCTCTCTAAGACGCGTACACTACATGTAGAGCTCTGGGAGAAAGGCTAGTAATTACAAGACTATAGAACCCCAGGCTACAAACTGAGACAAACACAACAAGCTAACATAAGCAGAGTTGCAATAAAATGATAAGATGCGCAAATGGAGGGACAATGTTGTATGGTGATGGACGCCAAAGCAATTTCAAAGATGAAGCTTGAGCTTTTCCTGACTCGACATTTTGACTTAGTGTCATAGCCGGGGCCCAATTATGGCAACAGCTTTCTCAAATGGCTGAGTAAAGGGAGAACAACTGTTGACCACCTTGGAATCTCAAACACTTTTTCAGTTTAAAATGTGATGTTTAAATTTAAATGCTGTCAGTTAAAGACAAACTAAACCACTACATGCTCTATCAAAGCAATACATTAAGTGATTTCATTGTCTTAAGAGCAGGAATCCATGGCAGGTAAATGCCCAAACTACCACAATGTAAGTGAGTAGAGAAAATCTGATCTGTGTACCATACAGGCCATAGTCATAAAGGATATTAGAGGTTGTAAATAACCCTGAATACATGTCTGTTTTTAAATATGAGTTTTCCAAATCATGTTCATACCTTTAAGAATGAATTTCCATGGCTGAAACATGCTGATTTAACTGCCCTACACTATCTGGAAATCAAGAGGCCTTTTTAGATGTACCGTAAGAGGCTTAATGGAGAAGAGATATTCGAGAGAATGCAGAAATGCGCTTCTTCAAACATTGGGATAAATACTCTTATCTAGAGAATGAGGGTGGGATGGTGAAGCAGTAGTGAAGAAATGAATCCTCTATCTGTACTTCCAGCTAAATTTTTTGTAAACACTGCTCATTATTAATCACTTTTGTGGGGAAGTTTGTTCTGTGCAAAATACAGCATGACAGCGAAGAAGAAGCCTTGTGGAAAACATGAGCAGCTGAAGAACAATGCAGCCATCTTGTAGAGTGAAAATGTGCTGCAAATTACACCCCAATGTACAGTTTGTTTAGTAAAGACAGAAAAATAGCGTACAAAAAAAACAAATTTGAAAATAGTCTGTCATTTGGCGCAATGAATACACGACAGGAGAGTGTCTGTCAGCTGTGGCTAAGATTACATTCCCCATACTAAGTCTGGATTCCCCAGGTACCGGTGTTAAGTGTCGAGCATGAAGATAAGAGGAACTTGATTAGCAGGGGTGCTATATTTACTGCCATTAGCCAGGGCCCTTTACCCTCTAAGGTGGTCCCGATTATTGGGAAAATCCATCTGCGGAATCTTTATGTACTCTGGGTTGTATAGCATGAAGCAATACTATCATTTTACATATTTTAATTCCTAAAATTCACCAAGTGGTTAAGACAAATGGTAAACTTCACCATCACAACTAAATACACAGCAGTTTATCTGTTCATCTCGTCGTGAGATATGATACGTATTGCCAGTGAACAACATCCAAAAAAACATCTTCCTCTTACAGAGCTTTGTTGATGTTAGTGGTAACAAGCAACACTGCACCTAATGACTATGAATAAACATATTTTATAATATTTGTATAAATACCTAGGCATCTTTATATGCATTTTGCACGATACTGAGAGTATCACACACTCACATGAGACTGTAATTCAAGAGCTTTGTTGCATTTGCTGTTATACAATGTTTGTATGTATTTGTTCTTTTGTACATCAGCTTAAACAAATACCCAAGATCAGTAAGGAATGAGGAAGAGGAGGGCAAAACATAGTGACAGTAACAAGGGAATTATTTCAACCTGCTGAAAGTGAAACAACATACAGCCCTGATAAGCTCCCTGTTTTGCTTCCTGCTCAATTTGCATTCAAACCTACACTTGACTTATTTCGGTCTCCCTCCAACAGAGTAACTACTTCCTAGACCTATTCCTACACTAGCAATAATGTAGTTATCAGAACTGTAGAGTTCTGATAACTACATATGTACTAATGTCACATTTAGCATGGAAAAATAAGGTTGCCTGTGACGTTTACAGGGGACAGACAGAGTGCCTCACTGTATGCCAGGTCCGGGAGAAAGGGAACCAAACGAACCGGTGCTGGGAACCACCTCTCATTGTGTACCCAAGGGGTCAAGGTGACATTCCACAACACCTCTGAGACCGGCCTAATGGAGGGATTGGTGCATGGCTTTTGTTGAGTGGGAAAGAAGAGACCATGAAAATGTGTGTAACAAGAGATGGAAGTATGTAAAAGGAACGATGACAGGAAAATGAGAATGAGACTAAGATTCTGGGGCAAAATTATGTGAAGGTAAGAGGTAAACGGAAAGAGGAAGGGCAAGTATTTGGAGCACTGAGATTTTCTGGCGAAACTTTCCCTTTTTAGTCAAAAATCACAAACATTATTTTTTCTCTCAAGCCTCAATTAATCCTCTTGGGATGATGTATAAAACCTTTCCACAAAACTGTAATCCAAGTTATTTGCTGATGCTATTTCTGAAGTGACCGCGGTAGAAGCCACTGTTTTATTTGACACAATTTCCCCTGTCCACTGTCACAAAAGACCAAAATTGTACTCTCGGTCTATAATTGTGGGTTTTGGCAGAAGAGATAAATACAATTCCCTTTTGGTGTTTGAGCTGTAAAATCTATTCAGACCTCTTCTAATTTGCATTCCTTTTAAAGCATGGATGTGTTCATAGCAAGTAAATCACAAGTGAGTAGACAGCAACTGTTTGTGTGTTTTGAAACGTGACATTAAAGAATATTTAAAAAACTCAAATGTATGTAACCTGTGTTGAAATATTTTGTGAATTCTCTTTTATTATTTGGGAGGGTAAATTAAACCTGAATTTCTCAGTCCATAATACCCAATCTTCAATACATTTGGAACTGGAATTTAATAAATAAAGATCCCCTGTGTCTTGGCATGTAAATGCACATAAGCACATTATTTAGTATTTCAATGCAACCATGCAGTCTGAGTATCTTTTGTGACATTTCACCATAAAAGCCTGACCTCTTAACCAGCAGAGTGCAGGTGCAGCAGTCCATCAAGCAGAGAAATTTGAACGCTTACCGTCATAAAACCAAAGGACTGGAGACTTGCTAAGAAGAGTCAGGTATAGGTGAGCTGTGAGCCCAAGTGCCTTTTCCTTCCTCTTCTTTTCCGACTTGTCTTTTCGTCCTTCTCACTCTGCTCAGAATAAGTCTCTCCTCCTGGTCAAGCTTTATTCCCAGATCTCACCCCGTTTAATGCCTGGGAAGCACAGAGACAACAGAACAAGGAGAAAGTTAGAGAGCCAAAGAGAGGGAGTGACAGAGAAAGAGAGTTCCCTGTTTGGGTGAAGCAGTGATCAGATACGGCTATTTTCAGACTCAGGCATGCTCGTCTATGAAACTGGAAAGTTAACCCCCCCCCCAGTGTATATGGGTGGGGGCTAAGTGACAGGGCTGACTAACTCTATTTTACCACACGCACACATTTGCATGCATGCATACCTCACAGTATGCACGCGCACACGCACACGCACACGCGCACGCACACGCACACGCACACGCACACGCACACACACACACACACACACACACACACACACACACACACACACAAAGACAGTATAAACAACAACACATTGTAATTCTGTGGTACAAAATGCATCAGGTGCTGTAGGTAAGTTACGCGTGGCTAAATGAACTAGGGTTAGGAGAGCAGTGGGAGTTACCAGAGAGAGAGGGGTGTTAGAGAGCCTCCACACGCCCACGTCCCCTCCCGGGCTTTAATGTCACACAGCAGCCAATGTCGTCAGTGCGGGGCTATGTAAAGTGGACTCCTCCACACAGAAAATGACAGGAGTGCCAAATTGTTCTCACATGAGATTTTCTTTCACTTTCTGATGCCGACACGTTGGTTGCCTGCGGAGAAGGGTCTCTCAGAGATGTGCAAATGTCCACGCATACGTGTGGATAGAGAAGCACACGTCCCAACTTTTTTTTTTATTATCACAAATAAAGTGTCACTGTTATATCAAACTGTAAATATATACAGACTAATTATGTGTCCACTCACCTGTGTCATTAATAATCTTACTGCTGTGTAATCCATATGGGAATGTATATTTGGAACTGACCACACGCATACACACACAGGCTGAATATACACAGCAGAGAGGTCAGCCACAAGCACCTCTAGACCCCAGACTCCCTGCTATTCCCAGAATGATGATGTAACTATTACTGCTATTAGCATGTCATATTTAGAGCCTGGACACCTAAAACCAACCAGGCAGCTACTGTGCAAGATGCTTTTTTGGACCACTTCCACCTCGTCCCTTCACACGCAAACTTGACAATAAACAAAACAGGCACAAAAATAAGAAATTACTGTGTAGTACGATTCAGGAAGAGTTCAGCAGTCACAACAAAGGAAATTTGTTAACTTACGGTAATGAGGCTCCATTAGTGGCAAGTGAATGCAGATACGATTGGTGAGTGGTCTCTTTTTTTTCCCCCTACAAAAACAAAATGGCAAAATGCAAGTTAACATCTACACCTACTCTCATCACTACAACACATACGTTGATTGACCACATTTTGTTTTGCATTAGTCTCACATAGCCATCTCCACACTTTGTCGCTGGATAAAGGTCTGGCTGAACCCATCATCATTCTGGTATAGGGAAAAAATGCTCTGGCTTGTTTGTATTTCTTTAAACCAATTACAATCCTCTATGGCCAGGATGCAGTGACTGAATAATTGTTGTGCAAGCCTCGCTGCCGCTATGGTTACGGTTTCTTTATCTAGTTAGCTAGATAAAGAGATTAGGTGCAGAGAAGAATTTCAGAATTTAACCACAGAGAGAGTCTGCAAGTATGTAGCGGCACATTGCTGGTTGCAATGAGCTGCAACTGGTTGATGGATCCACCTAAAAGGAAAGATGAAGAGCACGGTGGAAGTATGGTTAAAAGAAAATGTACCAAGAACTGGCGCATAAATGTGAGGATTTTTTACGACAGCAACACTAATACAACGAGCTGCAGCACAGGTCGGAACTCATGGTATGGAAATAAAATACAATAATCAATTAAAGACCACAAAAACTCAAAACAGTAATTACACAGTTTTTAATGACATTGTATCGTATGCAGTTTTATGGCCAGTTGAAAAAATAGTTTGGTTGGTCAATGTTTTCAGTTTTCCAGTCTTGGTAGAAACTCCAAAAAGTTTATTGGACCCTGCCCAAAACAACAGCTATGACATCACCTTAGTCCACAACCTGTCATGCCTATAACTAAAAACAATCCTAAATGCATCCATTATTGCAAAACCCATACGTTCAAACTGACCCAAACTGAGTCAAAACCATGTATTTTAAGGCTAGAAACCCACAAAGGTAAAACACAAGATCAGGTAAGTGTCAACATGTTGTCAACCTTTAAATCAAACATGAACGGACTTAGTTGAGTTGTCCTGGATCAACACCATCTGTGTCCGCTGTCATCATGCTAATGCTGAAGTGGTAATGTAAAAATGTCAAAACTACACGAGCTCCAGAGATGGCTCCAATGATAAGTAACACTCTTATGTCACCCCAGCTTCAGACCTTGGGGTTACCACAGCCCGCAACAGTGATTGGTGTCAGTAGACATGATCAAACAGCATCTGGCCCGCAGAAATGTCTGGTCACGTGCCAAGGATCAAGGAGGTATGGTGAAAAGCTGACAACTGACATGTGCTAATGATGTAACCTCAGGCGCCTGAATCAGGGCAGTATCAGGAGACCAATAAAGAACTGAAAGACGAAGCATCTGAGTTTGGTTCAGTATTCTAATCAATATCTAATTACTTCAGACACTATTCTTTAACCTACATGAGGCTTTGCAGAAGATGGCCAACAACATCTCCATCAACATCTGAGGTTTCATGGGTGCCATTTTACAGTTCTGGACCATCGTGCGTTAAAGTAAAATCGTCTCCTATCGAGTTTTGCATGTTTGTCGAGTTTTGGGATGATTTATAAAAACAATCCAAACCAATATGATACAGCAGAAGCCTGGGAATGATCTCATGAAAGTATCACAGCAAACTATTTTTATAGGGCCTGATACACACTCACACACAGACACTTTGACCTATGAGCCACTCTGGACTACAGTGGCTGCGTCGACATGGTTTCACCCGTACAGTTTCAACACCTAATTCATTATCAGCTTCTGCAAGGCCCAGCCATTCCCAGCTAAGTAAGTGGCAGGTTATAAAAAGCAGAAGAGCTGTGCATGTACACATTAGTAAGTGTCACTTACTGGAAAACACTTAAACCTTGAAGCAGATTATAAAAAAATGAAAAATGTATCCACAAATATATTGGTCAACAGAGGAATATGAGCTAGGAACTCACTGTGTTTTGTGTTGACGAATTATACAAGTTTTAGATTTGAATTAAGGATATAAAAGTTTATAATATTTATTTTATATATATTTTTTATTTATAATAAGTTTTAAACCATAATCTCAAAAGGTTTTAGGCCTCTGATGTCAAACAGGACAGAGTACTGTATATAAACAATCCATACAGCCATTGAATAAGAAAGTTCCAGCACATTTTACTTTACCTAATTAAATATTTTAAATAGTAAAGTATTACCTTTTTGATTGTAGTAGTCCACTCTTATAGGACGTAACAAAACATACAGGTTTACTTAAGACATTTCACAGTTGCCTTATTTGATATTTGATGGGATGGAGTGGATACTACATTAGTGAAAAAGTGTGGTGCTCCATGTGATTTTGTTTCTTAATGAATAGAAATGATAAAAGCTATGTTGTTAAACATTCTACAAGCACCCGGCAGCAAACACTTGTCAGACATCGTCTCACGCTCAGCAGATTGCATGCGAATTGTGACCTACCTGTGCACTCAAGGTAGTCTTCCAACACTTGATCCTAGCTTAGCTTACTTCCCCTGTGTTGTCAATAATGAGTTTAAAGTGTGTCTTGATCCTTGACTACATAGAGCCTTTTTCTTTTAAAACCAGCCTTTTTATACTCCTACGATAAACTTGTGGTTGTTTTTACGATAACTGAAATGGATAAGTCAAACTGAAACCATGCTAGGATAAATAAATAAATACATACAAGATCCTGGCTGGGAAGGGGAGATCTAAATAAATATGTACCAGTAAACTGATTTATTTATTCAGTGTTTGATATTAATATATTTGTATACTTTTGTTGCAGTTGCACTGCATATTTATCAAACATTTCATTTCAGTAAAACTTAACCACCTCACGAGGTCTTGGTTGTCTAAAAGTTCAAGGTATTTCATAAATGAAAGCGCACAAAAAGAATGTGCACTTTATTTAGTATCCTCGTTTTCTGTCTCTGCCACTAAAACATCTCATCATTGTAGTGTGTGTGTGTGCGCGCGTAATAGTATAGCACTGTGTGCGACATGAGGTCCTTCCCCTTGTGTCCATTGTTTGCTATGGCAATTATAACAACAGCAAAAAGCATAACATGTTTATCATCTACTTAAATGTGGACCTTAAATGGGAAATAGGCCTACGCTTTGTTTACTGTGTGATGTAATTAGCTACTTCACAGTGGGACTGTCTGATTTCTTAATAATTACCTTATTAATTAATAGATACTTTCAACATTATTGCAACATCCTTGGCTCAAAGTCACCATCCCATCCATCTCTGCTGTTGACAACAAATTAATATGTTTACAGAAAAGAAACTGGCTCAGCAGTTTAGGTAAAAGTCCCCATCATCCAACAGCTCGCTCCTTGAGAAAGCTCACAGAGCGAGCATGCCCCGCTGCAGGCAGCCTCTATTATCAGTGAGACTGAGAATTAGGCGAGCTCTTCACACACCACTTGAACCATGACATCAGCCCCTGAAAAAGGGCAGAGAGAGGGGAAGATGACGGAGGAAAACACACCAGAGGCACAACAAGAAAATAAAGGCCACCAAAACAAAGAAATAAACAGAAAATGGGAAATTAAAAGGAGTGTATGTCTCTGTGTGTGTGTGTGTGTGTGTATGTGTGTGATGAAGAGAGATTGAGAGTGACAGAGAGAAAAACGCATGTGCACACACAAACACGCAGTCTCTCACTGTAACTCTAAACTGGCAGGTGCAACTGAGTTAACGCTAACAGAGACATACTTTCTTGCTCATTGGCTATCAATCAAGTCAAGATGCTATGATCGCCCATTAAGATTGTGTATATTTAAGCCTCTGTGAGAAGCTGTTTATCAGTGAGGCAGCCGCCTTGTGAGACAGATAGTAGCCAACTGTTGCTCGTCATATTGCATCTCGCTGTGTCATGTCCTCTCCCCCAGACACAAGTATGCAGTCACAGAAATACATAAAATACTCCATCAAAGGTACCGTCCAGTGAAGCCAAAACACACAGACAGACAGAGACCAGGTAGGCCACACTGGAAGTGGTGTGAGGTTCCCGGAGTGATAGTGTTACACTTTGTGCATCCTGGACACCTCCCCTCTCTCCCTGTTCACCCAGCACTCAAACGGGTCTCCATTGCTGCTGGCCTTTTATACCCCCCCCCATTACATCATCCCTTTATATCAGTTAGCACGAAGTACCAAAGAAACACAGGGGCTAACTATTCCTTACTACTTGCATCTAGAATATGACATAGGCAACACAACAATAGATTAGTCTTAAGAAAATAGGACTACAAATGCACTACTGCAGTAGCACTCAGCAGTCCAGAGTCCCACTGGTTTTTAGCCCAGCCCTCTCAAAGAGAGACTGGCTGATTTAAACCTTTAATGGCAGGTGAATGCAACAAAAACTTGATATCAGGGGTGAAAAAATACTGTTCCTCAATACCAACTGAGGCATGGGCCTTCATAATACACCATACTCATAAAGGTGTATCAAATGTATTGGTGGGTAAGTGTTGTTATAATAAAATTAGATACTCCACATGGCACAATGCAAACCTCAGTTCCATTTCCTCTAACTGGTAAAGACTTGGGCAAAATAAACCTAACCAAACCAAGCATACTGTTTTTTGTTAGTTTTTTTTTCAGTTTTACACATTAAATGCTGCAGTGCACTGCATGAATGCAAGCTAACAAAAGAGATTATCCTAAACATTTGGGATGTAGGTTAAACGTGGATATCTCAATTCATGCTAATACTACCAGGCTGCTTGTTATTGTACGTCTCTCATACGGACTACTGGCTACTTCTAATGTTAAGCAATGTCATTTTTTCCCCCTACAGTTTAAAAGCTTGTGGAGTCTTTAACATCATCCCAGTCCTGACCGCATCTTCCTTTAATGCCCTGGAAACAGCAATTCACTGGAATGCACTTCAGTGGAGACTTTACCGCATCCCGGATGAGCTGGTTCATTTGCCCTGGTCACGCCGATTACGACTGTAGGGTCATTGTTGCTTGTAACGCACTTAAAATCACTCAACATAGCCAGTTTACCCCCTCTCACAGCACCAAATTCAGCTCTGGGTCAGTTCCGCTGCAGCTGCTAAAAGCGGCGCTGATGGGACGATATTAGCCTCACAACATTGCTGATACTGTGCACCTACCTTAAAACGACGGACGACTAATTCTGCAACATATCGTAAGATAAAAAGCTATCTTCCATGTGAAATGACTCGAGTCCCACTCTCAAACACAGCGAGCGACCAGCGGCTCGGAAGCTAGTGAGGTGGCGTCCGTGTGATAAAACCGTACACCTGTTTTTCGACGCGCATGGATGTTACCGGTGTCGGTCAGCTAACTAAAGGTAACTCCCTCTGTCGGGGGTCACTGGGGCTCGGATAGCAATGCGGTGAAGCTGTCCTGTTTCTTCACGACACAAACCTCCAAGGAAGAGGCGACGCGGCGGTACAATAAGTTACCGCATGCCTTTTTTTTTTTTGACTACGTGCGCCTGTCGCACCGCGGTCCCGCACTACTCTGCCGGCTATTAAGCACTCGCGTCTGTCCAGAAATGGACTGAACCTGCCTCCCGTTTCCGTTTTTATTATTATTGAATGATGCCGTGGCTCCGTGCGCAAAATGGCCTCTGTTATTTTCATTCAGCAACAGTCTACCGCGAGCTTCCCATTGGGTCTTCGTGTAGCCATGGCAACGCCCGCGGTTCAATCAGTGCTTGCAGAGGACACAGTGGGCCTGTGTACAGCTCACTGCTAACAGGAAAGTGCATCTTTACCTTCCTATCTGCAGTAGAAACGCACAAAGACTGACCTTAGCTATGAGCTGCTGAAAGTTTATGGAGGCTACAGGCTGTGTGTTAATGGTTAGGACATGATAAAAATACAGCCAGGCTTAGTGAGTGATCCACAGACCCATGCTAGAAATAAGCTAGAGCTGTGCCAACATTTATGTCATGTTGTCATCAAACTCAAAGGGAAATGTTGAGCTATATATACATGACAAGTAACATTTGACTTACATTCCTTGTAGAATTAATTACTGGACAATTTGAGGTAGGCTTAACTTGTGTTTTGAGAATAGGGTTACAAATTCTGGCAAAGAATTGGAAAAGAGAAACCTCACGTAAACCTGTATATGGGCTAAACTCAGCATATATATACGTTTCCAATATCTTCATAATACACTGTAGAAATGCACGCTAATACTAAAGAGGGATTATATGTAGCATAAATCGGATGTGGATATTTACACTATGTTTATTGGGTACAATAGTCTATTGAAGACATTTGGACACTTAGTAGGTTTTTACTTTACTTCCTTGTAGATTTTTGCAGAGATCAATCTACAAAAAATGTGATAATTCTTTTTTGTTTTCCTGGTGTGAACTGAGGATTACAAATTATAGTAGCCAGCAACTACAGTCCTGTGCAGTGTTTTGGATGAATGCGTTTCGTTAGCTTCTACCAATCATTAATCATTGTGGTGCACAGCAAGTGTTTCAGTGTCAACACTGCAAGTGTTGATATTTCAGTTGTTGACAGAGAGCTGACATGAATTTGTGGCAGCAAAATCCTATAATGATCTGGAAGTGTTAAATTCTGATAGGTGTGGATTTATATCAGCACTGACATGGTGTTAGTTTTTACATCACCCCATTTTAAATTAGAACTGACGTTTTTGCTGTGATGTCTTCTTCCTTTACTAGGTAAACGCCAGAAATAAAATTATGGTTTTGTCTTGTTAAGCGTTGCCCTGTAATAAAACTGTATTTGTTGTAACTCTCTCTTCATTAAGCAAAGCAACTGAAGCGTGTCTTGATTCTTGATGGCTTAACTGAAGAATTCTCCCCCTCGGTGTCTGTTTCCCACTTTCTCTCACACACCAAGCTGTTCAATTATTAACAGACTGGAAGGTAGGGAATGCTAGGTATCCTGTGACTACGGCAGAAAACATGGCCTTTACTTGTTTGTCACATTGTTCGGCTTTTGTTTTGAAGGAAACAGCATCAGTAGTCCGTCCTCTATGTCTATTCTGTTGTACCTGAAGAAGCAGATAAACCAACAGGTTCAGAACAAAATCTGTCTATTCATATATTGTATACACTAATTATAAATGTGAAGTCTCAGTTCAACATCAGAGACATATCTCCAGACTTGGGAGTGAGAGGCCGAAAGCAAAAGCACTATTGCTCATTAATTCTTAAAACCTTTAGAGGACTGTTACAGAATCAAACACAAGGCCCTCTCACCTTATGAAAATGAGACTTTAGGAGTATATCCACTCTTATGTGAATATGTGACAAATACAATCCTTTTTTGAGCTTACATACATTAATAATGTAAACTCTTTGTTCACCTATTGAGCTCTATGGTGTTGTTAATAGCTTTGTGAGCACATATCATCTACTAAACAGCAGCATGACTTGCACTGCCTTATGTGATTCTGATAATGAAACCACTTGCACAACCTTCCTTGAAATAAAAAATAATAATACATTTAATCAAATAATATTTTTTGAAATGATGCAGATTTAATCCGTAGATTACCTGGTTTTATGTTAATATAAAATATAGGTCTAATTATATTTCTAATTAATTTTCCTGTCAGATGATTTAGTATAGTGAATATTACTGTACAGTGAATATTACTGACCATGTTTTACTGTTTTAATGCCGCAAGATAACTGAACTTCTTACTATGGTTAATTCATGTCATCTTAAATATAAATAATACCATAAGTTACACTGACAACAAATTACTATTCACCAGTTTTAAAAGCTGCAGTGTTATTTAGTTGATACATGCATAAAGAGCCCCTTCCTCTGCCAACATCAAAGGTGTACAAATTTAGACCGTTATTGATAGCTGACCTTTCTGATGTGTCAACAAGAGCACATCTGTGATTGTGTGTGCATGCATGTGTTTGGTCTTTTATCAACAGCTCTTATGTGCAGTATAGACGGCCATTACTGAATCTTACTGTTGTCAAGTAGGTGCCTTTTTATAGGTGGTATGTTATCCACTGGCATACTCCATTCTGACAGGGCCAGTGAGGATGATGATGATATACTGTGTCTGGTATGCAGTGGTCCATTAGTGATACAGGTGCAGACATACGAAGGGTGGAACTTTGGACATTACTGCATATTACAGAACAAGACTAGCAGTGTGTCTACACAGGAGGTGTTTCAGTCACTTTTTTCTGTCTGACAGAAGACAGACAGACTTCTATTTCAGTCAAAACAACTGTCTACAGCCACATGTATACGCCACATAACATCCCACATTTCACTGACACTATATGTGTGTAACCACAACGAGAAGCATTATTTTTGCAATCTATTAAGGGATCACAAAAATCATTAGAATTTATCCTAAATGGGAAATGAATGTCCGCACCAAAGGTTTTTTACATTTGACTAAAAAACTAAAATGTTAGCCTCATGGTGGTGTTAGAGTAAAACTCAAGGGATCACCAATGTCAGTAGGCTTCATCCTCTTTGGAACATGTATGTCTTTACAAACTGTAATGGTAAACCATCCAATAGTTAGATATTTCAGTCTGGACCAAAGTGGTGAACCAACCAACAGAACAAGCGACAGATCTACATTGCCATCCGTAGACCAAGATAGCCAGTCCTCCTGGACTGTGACACTACATATAGTCACAGGAATCCTCACCAACCCCCTCTGAGAGCCAAGAATGGACTTTAGGTAGTAGAGGTGCCACCACTGTGCAACATTCATCTAGTGGAGTCAGGTGTTGACGTGGGTGCAATCCAAAAGCTGGCCTTGGATACGAGATATACTGAAGCTGACCCCAGTCAAAAAAAACCACTACATTACAATCCACACAAAGTATCTGGATTTCTGCCAGACCTTCATCCAAATGCAAATGTGTAATAATGCTTCCCATAATAGTATTTCCCTTTTAGGATGACAACATGGACCTTATCTTAGAGGGCCTGACATCATTAGCCATGTGTCATGCTTTTATGGGCACAGCTACCTATCCTCATCCACATTGTGTCTGCAATTATTTAATGCCCAAGCCTTAACATGTACTGCCACCACACCCTCGTGGCCTCTCTTAGAATAGCCCACAATAAAAGAGAGCAGGCTGACACAGGGATCTTGTGAGAAAATAACTCTTTTATCTGAGCAGTGGCACTGTCTCACATTTTTCCACCGTTGCTTTCCAAAGAGATCCGCATTTGGAACAGTTGATATGGAGGTTCATTCGTCTGGCCAATGTTAAAGTAGCACAGTGGTGCTGAATGGGTGGAGGGCATGTGAGTGCATGAGGACATTGTCTGTGAATGACATCATGCCACTTCCATTCCAGACTTTGCTTTGATGTCTAAGAGCTGACCAGGTGAAATGCATAAGCAAACCTGAGAGAACACGGCTGCTGATGTAGAGACGTGCATCATCTCTGTGTTTAGCAGCGACCAAAAGTGCAAGTCGGCCCTTTACCCTCTTATTCTTATTGGACTCCTTTTAACTTAATAAATTGTCAGATGTCAGATGTCTCTCATGATTGAGCATCATTGGCTGCTGCAATTTTAACAGGGTCAATTAAGAGAACAAAATGCTGAATTCTGTTAATCACCAAAACTGGTGGCTGCTATACCTGTCAAAAAGAGTCAACATTGCCCAGTGACAATGCTGGTGTCACTCATGGCTCCTCATTTTGTATATAAAAGCTGACACTGCAATGTTATGACAGATGTTGGGGAGAAGCTGACACAACATAACATAGAAACATTGTGCAAAAGAGAAGATGAAGGACAACAGAATAACAAATGACATAGTGAAGGACATAGAGGAACAGGAAAAAATAAGAGTCGGGCAAAATTTGAGTCTATAAATAATATAGTTGACATAATTTTTCTACCTGTCTAGACATAATTACATCATGGATATCTCACTGTATGACAACGCATATAAAGACTTGAATATATTTAAAAAAAATTAAGCTGGAGATTGTTTCACACTTCCAAGCATTAACATTATGATTCTGTTTAAGTAAATTTCCTGTTAATGTCTGTAGCATCTGTAGTTGATAGAAGATAAACGTGGATCCATTATAGAGAGATGCAATGCTGGGCAGGAATCCTACGTTGTGGTTATTTTTATATGTTTTATCACTTGAATAAACTGAAATGTAAATGAAGTTGTGCAACAGTCTCAACAGAAAAATCCTCACTGATAGACTCATTCATTCATATCATGTACTAAATATTGTATTAGCTTTGTGTATTGTGTTTCAATAACTTGAATGTGTCTGAATACGTGTTGAAGGTAACCACTGAACACTTGTTTTTTTATATTTTTCAATTACTGGGAATCCAATAGTGCCAAGGGTGTTTGAAAGGGTGAGACTTGAGGCAAAGAAAACAGAGGCAGGAGCAAATATTTGATATACTCTAACAGATCTTACAATACATTTTCTGACTTATCTGGTTTAATAGTCTACAGCGTTGCTGTTTATGTTCCTGGCAGGCTCTACTTGTGGTCTGCCTGAACTGCTTAAATAGTCTTTAAAGCTCCACTAATCAATATAGTCTATAGTCAGATGACTATGTGCAATGTGTAATGCTTTTTAGTCTCATTAGCTCATTGTTTTGGTTATACTGTGCCACAAATTCCACTCTCATAAACCGTTTTTTCCAGTCACAACAAACAGCTGTTTCAGCAAGAAAAAGCTTTAACATGCCCACCTGCTCAGCACCAAAGTGCAGACACACAAAGATTACACCCAACTGGTGAAGAAACATAAACAGCTACTAAGCTAAATACATAGATGTTTCTTTCAGTGGAGACCAAAACAGAGCTAAAACTAGATGAAATTTAAACTTGCATCAACCATATGGGCAAAAATACAACTCCACTTGAATGCTAAGGCTGCTTCATGACTTCTTGCTGTGCAAATAGGCACACAATTTGTTAGCCATTATAACTTTAGAAGCCAATGTCATACTTTTCTGCCCCCAGGTGACCAAAAATCATTATGCAGCTACAACAATTAAAAACATGGTCTCCCCGAGTTATGTACAAAAAACACAAAGACTTTGTTGTATGTGTGAATCAGGTGTTTAAGTTCAATATATTGAGTAGGCTCTCCTTTTCCAGTGGTTAAGCTGACACTTACTTTCAAATTAGTGACAATATTTCATGTTCAGCATATCTGCATGACACAGTAAAAGGTAGGCCATGCTCTTTTTCTCCCTCCAGATGAGGACTACGCAGCTGTCACATTCGAAGCAGCCCATACCAACAGGGGCTGCAGTTATATAATGAACAGAGTCAAACGCTGTAATTACAGGCTACCGGAGAGCAAATTCTCCTGCCTCTCCCTTTTGCTATTTAAGTGTGATAATACTTCACTTCTAAAACACAAACAGCAAATGTGAACCCAAGGACTCTTACGTGCCAATGAAATTCCATTTAAAATTAAATCTGTGTTGTAAAAACAACAAACATTTTACTGTCAGCCAGATATCCCCAAGATATTACGATATTAGGATGCACATTGTTAAGTTTCCTCAGAATCCATCCATCCTGACTGTCTTGGATAGTCAATTTACTTTGAATTATTTTCAGTTCAGCTTTCACCAAATATAAAACCCAAATGATTACTGTCATCATGATTAGCCATTACGTAAAACATAAGCTATGTCTCAAATCGCGTACTTCTGTACTTACACTTAATGTTTTGAGTGCATAAGTGCATTCACACTGACAAGTATAACAAAATGTATGAGTACCCGGATCATGTACACAAAATGGTCAGAAAGTTGCGTGTGGAATGCTGCACACTTCTAACCCTCAACAGTCGCCATCTTGGCTACGTAGCGGAAGGGACCACCAACGTAAAAAAGTGGCTGCTGCGGTTGCAATTGCTACTAACTGGCTAAAAGTAAAAAGTTTAATATAATTGAATTGAAGTCAAGTGAGCAAAAAAGCAGGCAGATATTTAGGAATGCGGCAATTGTGGTAAAATGTTGGCGACAATGCTCCGCCTGGTTGCAATCCGCCATTAAAAAGAAGAAGAAAATGCAGTCAAAGGTTGTGATCGTCATTTCCGTTAAGCACACAACAGCAGTATTTGATTTGAGACAACACTACCCTGTCAAAATTAAAGCACTACACAAGTCAGTACATAGTGTACACAGTTTACTGCATGTACAGTAAGTGTACTAACGGAAGTGCGCGATTTGAGACTCAGCAATAGAGATAATTCTAACTTTTTTGCCATGCTAAATCACTAAAAAGCAATGGCTCTATTGATGGAAATGTTGGTCTATCGGTCTGTCTGTCGGTTGGTCAGTGGTATTGGTCTTTCGCTTTAGTCCAGACTGACATAACTGAACAAATATTAAATAGCTTGTTATTACATTTGGTACAGATATCCATGGCTTTGGTGATGAGTGATCCTCCGACTTTCCTGTAGAGCTCCTAGCAGGTCAATGTTATCACGTATCCTGTGAAGTATCTCAGCATCTACTTGATGGATTGGCACCATATTTTAGACCAGAGGATCCCAGAGGATGAAGTCAGCTGACTTTGGAGATCCCATGACTTTTCCTCTAGTTCCACCATGAGGTTTTTATGTGAAATGTCTTGACAGTTATTGGATGGATTGGCATGAACATTGGTAGAGACATGTCCCCCTTAGCATGAGCTTTAATAAATGTAATAGGATCATTGTGATACCACTACATACGGTATGATCCATTACTACCCCACCCTGCTATTGAAACATCTAATCTGACTCTTGGAGCTCAAAACCTCATACACCTCTCTGCTTCTCCTTATCAGGGCATGGAGCGAAGGCAGTGTAGCTTACGCTGGTTATACAACATACCCCTTCATGTTTCCCACGTGTGTCTTCCAGACACAATTACTGATAGAGAGTCTCTCTGGAACACATTTCTAATATTACTCTGTACTTCATCCACCTCAGTAACCTTTACTGGTAAGCCAGACCTCTCCTTGTGTAACTGTTAAATGAATTGATAAGTGGTGTTGTGGCTGATGAAATGTTGCATAGCTGGATGCTGATTCAGTGGTGTCTGCCAGAATGCTCACTAGCAGGGCAGGAGGGAAGACGAAACTTAACCAACATAAAAAAATGGACTATGAGGAAGTGAAATGAGAGTGTGTACAGTGGCAAACAGTATGCAGGGAACAATGAAAGTGACATGTAAGAAGAACATCTCCAAGACAATGTGATGCCAGTCAAATATAGCAGATATGCCAACTGGCTCAGACTGTGTTTTCACATGGTCTTTGAACCTTTCAGGTTAAACAACATCATGTGTTGATGAAATACACACATTCTCAGCTTAGGAAAGAAGTGTTTGTGGGTCTCTTATTGACAACCATGCTAGCAATCAGCTTTATGTTATTGTAATATTTATTCATTGTTTTCACCACATAAAGGAATCAACTACAGTATAATAATACCACAAACAACATCCTCAAACACTACCATGGCTTTGAATCATCTCTGACAGTTTTGTGATAAAATCTAAATCAAAACGTTGAAGCTTCTTAAAATGTTTTGTTATAGGAGACTTTTTCCTTCTGTTGAATTCATGAGTTTAAAAAAATATAATGTGTGTAGAAGGTACCCCTAGGCATGATTCACGAAGCAACAATTCAGTCCAGTATCAATTATCTCAGCTAATGACAAAGGATCAATTATCAAAATACTTCTGAACAAAAATATAAACGCAACACTTTTGTTTTTGCTCCAATTTCACATGAGCTGAACTCAAAGAGCTAAAACTTTTTCTATGTACACAAAAGGTCCATTCCTTCAAATATTGTTCACAAAATTTGCTAAACTCATGTTCGTGAGAACTTCTCCTTTGCCAAGATAATCCATCCAC